>VZUI01030232.1:0-32800 GCA_013401135.1 Cettia cetti | reverse complement strand
AAAAAAAAAATTAAGAAGTTGTATATTCTATTTTTCATATACCTAAAATTGGGAAACTAGTATAAAGACAATGTTATTTCATTCAAGTAAAATGAACTTGAAAAGGGAATTTGTTTTCATGACATGCATATTCATTTGGTCTTCTCACAATTTGTTGAGTATCTGTTCTGTGTTGTATAGACTTAGAGGGTGAGGAGGGAAATACATGTGCTAGATTTATCTGTGTTTGCACCACTGGTAGTATTCATGACGGACAAGCAATGCAAAAGAAATTGTAAAAATGGGCAAGAGTTCAAAAAGAAATGCAGGGGAAATGAAACTAAGCCAGATGGGAGTTTTTTGGGTTGAGTATTGAGAAATTAAGGATGGCCTGAATATAGCTAGCTATCTTGAAGAAAAAAAAAAAAGTTAGAAAGGTATGGGAACTGACAGTAAAGCTAACCATAATAGGCAAACCCTGGACAAACAACTACAATGGAGGTATTTTGTCACGGAGCCTAATCGTTGGCAGCAGGACAAAAAACCACAGAGTACAAACATAAAAAAAAAAATTTTGCAAGTTCTTATGAACCTCCAGGCTCCCTAGAGGTAGTCATTAACCCTGGGACTTTTTGCATGTATAATGCAAATTTTGATATCTCAATAGGAAAAGACAAGAGAGATCATATTATTATGGGATTTTCCCAATCGCCATGACTCAAGCCACACTAATAGGGGCAGAGCTGGTCTGACACTCTGGAGTGCTGGCTACCAGCCTCTGCCTTCTTCCTCTAGGAGAAGCATTAATGCTAATGGTCAAGTCTTGCATTTTGTTGGGAGCCTAATGAAGAAATACATTGGATGTGCCTCATTTTGGTATGTTCACAGTAATAAAAATTGTAAAAGATGCAGTGATGCATGACTCCTAGATGAACTTATTCTCAAACATTTTTCATTCTTAAAATGCTATCATTAAATAGTAGTAAAATAACCCACATAGTGATCTGAGTAATTACTGATCAAATACACAGCAAAGAGTCACTTTGTCCTCACCCTTCACTAGAAAATCTGTCTGATTTAGAAAACTTTTATGATTGTCCAGCTGTTTGGAGTCACCTCACTTTCATGCTGATGCAACAGTAGGTCAAATACTCCCTTCAGACAATATTCAGCTGTTTCTAGTACAGTTAATTCAGACAAAAAATGTGTCATGAGGACCTGATTTTAGTTTGTACCATGCCCTTCTACTGTCCTCTGAAAGAACAAAGGACCCTGAGACCGGACCTTTATTCACATCAACTGCATAGACTGGTTACAAAATTTGACTAACATCAATAGGCCATAATGTCAATGGAAACCAGGTCCAACAATGTAAGCCCTATATTTTACTTAGTCCTTGATTTCAAATTCAAAAAAGAATCCAATGTTCTCTGTAAAAGCTGAACCAAAATGAAATTACTATTTAAAGGAGAGAAGCATCTTTGCAGGCAAAGGCAATTGAACTTGTGGAAATCAAGATTACTTGATCAAATGGTAAGCAGAAAAAAAATCAAGTTTTGCACTCTACTAAAACCTTTTTTTAATAACAACAGAATAAATCCAAGCCTTCCAAGTTTCCCATGGGTTTTATTAAAGTGACATATTCAGCAGCTAGTTTCCCAGACCCAGGAAGAACCTAGTCACGTATTTTCCTCTGCCTTTCTTTTCAATTGTAATGGATTGCTAATTGAAACAAGAGAAGTGTCTAAAAGGGGGTTGAAATTGTCAAGAGTTTTGTGATTTGATTATGGCTGACCAGATTATTCCATCTGAAGGTCAAGGAGGCCACTAAGGCCTCAAATCACCAACTCACCACGTTTGGCATAAGACTAAGCCCATGATAATGTTCTATGGCTTCATTAATATGCAGTTGCTAAAATTCTTCCCAAAGCTGAAGGCAAAAGGTCTTCATTCTTTTACAGCTGGTAGAAAATATATCATGTGTCTCACTCTATTTCCTGTCACACGCAGCCCTGCAACCAAAAATGACCATCAAAATGGATAAGTGGTATTGTTATCATATTGGGCAATGATTAGATTACCCAGAACAGTTTGCTAGACCTTTAACACCAACTTAAAGTTCAGCAGTGACAGAAGAAGAGATGATATCAGACATTCAAAAATATATAAACAAAAAGAAGTGTGGATTGAAAATGACACCTCGCTCAGACTGCAGAAAAAAATCATCTTTACCACTTCAGTTAAATTTAGAGGGAAGTTATGAACTGAGAACTGATTAGATAATCTAGTTCCCTTCGATTTGTGTCAGCTAAGATTTACATTTAAAGAATACCTTCAAAATCATAACCTTACTCTCCGCTTCACATAAACACTTAAGAAATCAGTGAGGTCTGGTCTTCAAATCTTATGTAGCACTTTATATGTGGAAAAAAAAAACCCTCTATCAATTATGTTAAAAGGACTTTATAGAACAAAATATATATAACTTCTCCCTCTAGGTAAATGAAAGGTAAGAGGGAATATTATCCTTTAGTGACATGGAAATCTCTTCTGTTAAAAACATATGGATTTAGAACAATTCAAGTTTCAATGCATTGGCAACCAAGCTTTAAATTAAGAATGAACCAGTTATTTTGTGTAACTTAAGAAAGGCCATTTATCCTGCCAAGTTTTCAGATTTTTCACAGCTTTCATTACCATGTTTAAGACACATTGTACATTATCACTTCATCTATCATATAATATTACAGATAAATTTACACATGACTTCTAACGCATAAAGCTTCTGTGCTGCCAACAGTCTTCTAAAGCGACTCCGGAAGCAGGAAAAATGTGCAAGGAAATCACTGAAAAGGATAAGGATAATAGAGAGGCAGAGGAAAGAAGAAGAACTGAAGACACAGGGGACTTCAAGCAGTTTGCTTCTCCTTACTGAGATTAATCCATATGTTTCTTTCTGATTTACCATGTTTTCTCTTGTTAATAGATTGTGTGGTGAATTGGGAGGGTTCTTGGGTTTTGAGGGGAGGGGGTTTGGTTTTGTTTGGGTTTTTGTTTGTTTGTTTGTTTGTTGGCTTGGTTTGGTTTTTTTGGTTGCTTGCTTTTTGTTTTTTTAATCTCTCTACATAATCCTTCTATTATTTCTTTTTCTAATGTAGTGCAGGAAACATCACTGTTATTTCACTGATGGTCAGATAAAGTAGCAAAAGTTGCAGCCTGTTGCAGTGTCTTTTTTAGGCACCAATCCATTAATGTTAGACTATCCTGATGGTACATAGCCACTGAGAGTCAAAGTCTTCTTGACCTCAGGCTGCACTTCCATTATCTTTGGAGGGGAAGGGGAAAAGGACTTGGGGGTAACAGATCTACCTCAAGAACTTTTAGTTTCTTTAAATAAATTTCAAGATTGAAATCAACTTGAAAAGGAGAACAAGTGTTACTTATCTACTTATCTGATTACTGCAATCTGAAAACACTCACAAGACTGTTTTCACACTATTCTGGGTAGATATATGGGCTCCAACAACTTCCAAAAGCCATTACCCCACATTTTATAAGCAAAACACATACCAAGCTTGTTTTCTGAGGCCACAGGAATTATGCTTTTTTTTTTTTTTTTTTTTTTTTTTTTTTTTTTTTTTTTTTTTTTTTTTGTATTAAAACCAAATGGTCATTTGGGGGTCATATATATTTATAATCAACTGGGAACCATTTCAATGTAAACATTAGCTTATTTAGCAGGAGTAAAGTTTCTGCACAAAGCAGTCCTCTGTGCAGTAGATATTTCTCCAACACATTGTTCCCCGAGGAACATCGTTCAAGAAAGTAGCTTGGAAGAAATGAAAAGGTAAAAAAGCATTTATTCATCTGGCACTGATAAGTTGGCATAATGAATGCAATTAAAAAAAAAAAAAAACTTTAGCAGTGAGTGTTCTAGACTTTCAAGACATCATTTAAGTTATTGATGTGAACAGAACAATAGCTGCTAATGGATGAAGATGTTTCAGAGTTCTTATGCACCTGCTTATTCTTCTGTTAATTAAATTCTGTGATTGCCAGAGTAATTTTTGCATTGCCTATATAAGCAGTTTCAGAAGCAAGTAACACATTTGCAAAGAAAGATGCAAACCAAAAACCTTCAAAACCTTCATTCATAGAAACATACATATTTTAGAGTTTCTAGGTGAACAGAGCGCTTATAAGGATGTCACTTGAATTAGGATCATTTTTAAGCTTTATCCAGTTGAATAATATGCAACGTCAAACAGTCTAGAATTAGGATTCTATTTTCAATCTGAACTGGTGAGACTTTCGTATCAAACACAGGTTGGAAAAAACCCTAAAATTCTTATTAGTTCAGGCTTTGGCCTCTCCTCTTGGGCCTCCACCAAAAAGAACCATTAATACAAGAATGGACAAGGAGCAGAATTCCAAGTGAAAACTATTTAAGAGTTTGGTCTAGAAACACCATGAAGATTTTGAGACACTTTTGGCTGAATTCAGAGGATTCTGCAGAAAATTTCTCTGTGTTTCTTTCAGGAGAATAAAAGCTGTAGAATTTATTTTGAAGAGGATGTATGTGGACTGTACCAGCTGGAGGGAAGTTGAAAGGGAAGGTAGTAAATTATAATCTGTTCAAGGATGTGAGTAGTATATACAAAACCAGGGCTGAGGGATAAAGGAGATACCCCTCAGACACTCAAGCAAAGTCCAAACTTTTATGACTACACTACGTCTCTTTGGCAGACACAAACAAGATTCATGTCACAAAGACCATTACAGTCAGCCGTATCTAACAGCTCTAAGGCTTTTCTTATTCAAAAAATAGGAGATCATCATATGCCATGTGCTGGCAAGAACTGACACTTACTTAACCTACAATGTGTTGCAGACAACAACTTTTTATTTAACTCTGCTGAAAGGGACCTCTTAGATTTCTTAGACCCCATAGAATCAGGACCGTGTTCCTGAATGCAACTTTGTCAACCTATCCATTTCAGATTAAAGTGTTTTGCATACACTCATTAATTAAACCCCACAGTAACATCTGTCAGATAGTATTACTGAATAATTTATTTGACAAAATTCACCTTTTATGATAAATTGTTCAATGTTCTTAATTCTTATTATTTTCTCCACAATTTATACAGTTGGGCAAGCAATTTGTGAAGCTTTCAAGAGACTACTAGGTATGTCCACAAAAGATAAAGGAAAAAAAACAGCTAAATAAAATAGAAGGGCAACTGACATCTTCCTCACCTCTGATTTTTCCCAGCTTCAGTTACTACCTTATATTTTAATGGTGGGATTGCACTACTATAAGAGTCCCTGTAGTAATATTCAGGACACAAGTGAACCTCCATATCCAAAGAAATTATTTCCTTTCCTTCTCACAAAATTAAGAAGCCATGAAAAAAACTCACATAAAAAACATAAATTATACCTTAAAAATTGCGACATTTGGGATAGCAGTGGACACTGAGAGAGGAAGTACAAAATCCAATGAACTGTATTATGCTGTTTGCCTACCTGCAAGAACAGGTATTTGATCCTGTTGCTCAAGGGACAGTCAGAGGACTGCCATCATTTCACGTAATGCCATCCAAGTAGCTCTTTGATGAAAGCAATAAAAGTAGTTAAAAAAGCAAAGATATGAGAACACATGTGTGGCATGGCACGCCCATCTCAAGCAAATTTCAAAAGCTGGTTCTGGGTGTTCTAGGACCTGCAGAAATCACATAGTTAAAAAATCTGAAACTAATGAGCCAACATTTTTATATAGTGAAATGAATGAATGAATAAATGAAAATTGCAGACTATGTTCAGTTTTTCCTTGAAATTACATGAGGGGAGAAAACCTGGTGTACTCCAATATCCTAATGTCTTAACAGTCTTAACCAACTTCAGCCTGCTTTTCCAATACTTTTTCAAGCAAGAGTATCTTTGCAGTCTAATGTAGTTGATAAAGGATACAAAAACTCCTTTTTACAGGCTGTGTTTGTAAAGATGGCATAGAATAAGACAAACCTTGGTTTTGCCTTATTATGTCTGTATGTCCAGGTGAAAAATCCAAACCACAATACATGCCTTTCCTTGTGAATCAAGTCTGTCTCCTTGACCCTTGCTGCTCTAGGATGTATTTGTTGGATGTTGATTAGTGCACATGTGCGGCCATCCTAACAGTCTGCACAGGAGGACATGAAGTGACAGCAAATCTCCTCAGGCCAGATCCACCCAGACCTTGTCCTGTCTCACCCAGGGGGCCAGAGGAACAAGAGATGTCTGGGAACTGCTCCTCCAACCAATTAATGATCAGGGCATGGGTAGTCTCTGCAAGGGAACAGTGGAAGCCTTAGCTAATTGAATTTATCACAGCTGGATGAGAAAACAAAATGCACAGATAAGTGTTTCTTGTAAAGAGCACTGCATGATGTATGTCAGTCTAAGCAAGAAAGGTATGGATTAATTGCCAGAGGATTGACTAAACATTTCAGAGATGAAGTCCACGACTTACAATACATCCTTTTTTTTTTTTCAGGAAAGCCTAAGTAAATTGGCCTAATCAGTCAAATTAAGGAGCTCTTCCCCCTGCACACTGAATCTTCTTCAATGCTAGTGAATTTTTCTAAGGAAAAATTAATAAAAATGTCTTATCATAGATCAATAGTTGAAAGTGATGGACTTACAGTAGTGAATTTAAATGAGCCTGTGAGTCTAGGATCAAACATTTCCTTCTAGTCTGGGGAGATGCTTGATTTTTTTTTCTGTTATCTCTAGTGATTATTTAAAAGTATTGCATTTAAGTTCATTAACCTCCAAAATTATCTTTAAAGTGAAAGAAGGGTAAATGGCATGTGCTGGGATCTATCAGAATTTAACAGGCTGTTTTAATGCTGTGTTTCTGAGATAGTCCTATGTCTTTCTTAGGAAAAAAAAATGGAGGGGAGAGATGGATTTTGAAACAAGAATGGATTTGGATTTATGTGCTCTCCCGAAGTTACATGCTGTTACATTCTGTTAATACAGAAAAGGATGTGAGATGTCCTAAATTTCCCCAAAAACAAATAGAAGAGGCAGTAAAAGCATTTCACAGAAGATTCGTCCTTCTGCCTGCTACAGGCACCTCAATAGAAAGTGGTGCTCTGGTCTTTGTCAGAGATGCTTGCGTGAGACATGACGCACCACCAAGGTTTGTCTCTTACACATTTGTGAAAGCAGCCACTTAAACAGTTTCTCTGTCTCGTCCTTCCCTTCTAACACACTTTTTCTAATGAAAAAAATTAAGATAAGAAATTCTTCAGCACTTAAAATTCTTGCTGGAGACCTCCTTGGCCTCTTCTGCATGCCCCCATAATCTTCCACTCCACACATTGATCAGTGATGATTCCTTTGAGAGAAAGTTAATCAATTAGGTCTTTAATCCTCTAGTCTGAAAAAACCCCCCATCTTTGTATAGCATGAAAACCTATAACTACCGTAATCTCTGAAAATTATTTAGACCTGTAGCTGCAAGAACCTGCAAGTGGCTGATTTCATTTAAGTGATTTAGTTCAGTTATATCTCCTCCACTGGTCTAAATCAGCACTGACTTCATCAGCTCTTTGTCATTTTGCATCCAGCTGAGCTCATAGTTCTCATTTCCGGCCATGGAGAGCCACCTTTTATTCCCCAGGATTAACATTAAGAAATAAAAGGAAAGGTACCAAATATCTACTTTAGACATGAAAAAGGATACTCTCCAATTGATTTGTGCTAATTACTCCTGGCAATAAGCTTTTCACTGCCAGTCAGCCTGTTTCTAAGGTTTCCATCTGCACAATTTTTTTCAGAGTTACAGGCTGAAGTGAGTATTTTTTCATCAAAACAGAAATTAAAGTGACTAACAGCTAACCCCTGAAGAAGCATATTTACAATTTTTTAAACAATATTTACATCATGAATATTTATTTAGTGTACTCATGTAGACATCCAGATGTAGGTCTTTTCTTGCAGGACCATTTGAAATATTAACACGTTCAGTGCAGCTGCACTGAAATGTAAAATGATAGGTTGCCTTATGCAAACCCTTGCCCACTAGCTCTGCACTAGACAGCATATTTTTCCTAATGTTCTAAAATTCTGAGCAGCAGCTCTGAATAACCATCAGTCTCTGTACAGCTTTCCAAAGAAATATGTATTCTGTCTTGAACATACAATTGCTAATAAATTAGTGGAGGGTTCAGGAAAGAAAACAGATCAGGTTTCACAGGCTGGCTTCCCATTTTGTAGCAAGGAAAAAAGGGAGTTTTATAGCACTAGGAAAGGGAGACTCAAATTTCTCCAAGGGGTTGAATTATTTCCTTCAAAACATGACAATTTCAGAGTCATACACTGCAGGATGGTAGTTTCTGAAAAAATAAAAGATTACTCCCTTGAAGAGAAAAAGAATCTGTTGCTGCCTCTATACCAAGGGGGGGGCGGGGGGGGGAGGGGTGGAAGACAAGAAAAGAAAGGAAAAAAAATACAGAAAAGAAGCAAAGGATTGGTAAAAAATTTGGAGAGATGAAAGAAGGAAATAAAACTATAATGTTGTAGTTTTAATAGACACACCAATGCAATGCTACCACTTCTGAATACAAATCATAGAGGGTTAAATGACAACAATTCCATTTAGAAATAAAATAAAATTTATTGCACTCTGTGGCTCTTCAATTAATTTATACCTTTATTCATAGACTGTGTTTTTCTGCTTTCAGGATAACAATGGAATGTAATAATCTACGCAGCAGCAATCCTTCTCCACTGGATAAAACTCCTACAGAAAGTGTTGAGTGTAACTGAAAAAAATTAAACACATTTCCTGACTTATATTTTCACCACTACTCCCTTTTGATTCAAGATCATATATGGCCAGAGCAGAAACTATTTAAAACATTTTACCAATGGCAGTGGAAAAGAAGCATCCATGAGAAACAGCAGGAAAGAAATGAATGCTCAGGTATGCTATCAATGATTAAAACCCTACACAAACACTGGCACAGTGCAACCAGACATCAAGAAGACTGTTTGCAATGACAAAAGTTGTCCTTAAAGGGCACATGGTTAATGTATTCAGGAGCTGTGGGAATGAAAAGTAGCATGGGCATCAGATTTTTTGAACCAGGCATTTGAAGTGTCAGCATTCCTGTCCCCCTCTTGGATTTTTCATATGAGTTTTACTCTGTCCTGACTGGAATAAAAAGAAGATTCTAGCTGAAGAAATATGCTGAAAACTTTCATTTTAAGTGTCCCAATGCCTTGCTGATGCAGCCAGTAGAAAAATGGCGAAATGACATCTCAGCATCAGCATTCCAGAGCAATAACTAAATAACATTTTTTAAAAAAAACCCATCAGGCTAATGGTTCGTTCTCCTCTCTACCCATGTTTACATTATTTGCCTCCTACAAGGCATTTTCCAACACTTTCACTCATATCACAAGTTGTTGGTTTTTTTTTAAATACCACTAATTTCAAACTTTCTATCAGCCTCAGACTCTTCCAGGTTTGTGTACCCAAAGTCAGTACACTTCAAACTTGCAGAAGAATTTGCAGTTCACAAGTTTCTATCCCCCAGGCTTCCTTGTGAATATTCTTACCATGTACTGAAAGGGGATTTTTGCAAGCCAGCCCACTCAGAGCTCTGTGATTGCATTTTATTTCAGTCTTTTGCACGCCAATGCGTGCAAACATTATACGCAAGGGCTCACATTCTGCCAGTATTTTCAGAAATTCACTTAGAGCATAATTAACCACAAAGACACTATTAATAAGTTCTATGTATTGCATACAAGGAAATAGCATGGACTTTTTGTGATATATCCTGTACACTGGACCATGTTTTCTACACTAACATGTTACATTCATCATTCATTTGCGTATATTCAAGAAAGAGAGCATGTGAAATTTTTGACAGACTTGAAGAGTACAGAACTAACAGGCTCTCCAAATGAGAAAATAGAAAGACAGGGATCTCCTTCGGTGTTGCAACCCTAGAACAACTTTTTTTTTTTTTCTTTTTTTTTCTTTTTTTTTTTTTTTGCATAAAGCTAACACTACAGAAAAGGATGTTTTCATACCAAAGTCCTTATTTACAGATGAAAATCCTAAAAGTGCCTCTAACTATAGCTTTGACAGGAGAGCTTTTAGACTATATTGATAAATGAGCAATGGCAAATTACAAGGACAGAGAGATATTCACTCAGGATTTCTAAGGAACATGGTTCAGATCTGAAATTGATGGACTAGTGATGAAGAATAGTGTTGGATCAGCTTTGGTATCAGAGGAATGAAATATGCCAAACATTGCACCATATGGTTACATAATCTCAGAGGGTCCAGTTTTGGCTTTCATCCAGGACAAACTGATAGAGGGGGAAAAAAACTCCACACAAAAAACAACCAAACAACAAATAACAGTATTAATAAACTGAAGAAAAGGTTACATATTGGAGAACTATAAAATGAGAAAAGATAGGGAAGATGAGTGGAAAATAACCCTCTGCTTCTCTTAATATCAAAATAGCTTCAATTGGAAGGGACCTTAAGATCATTTAACTTCAACACCTTGCCATGGGCAGACACCTTCCACTAGACAAGGTTGCTCAAAGCCCCATCCAGCCTGTCCTGGAACACCTGTAGAGACGCAGCATCCCCAATTTCCCTGGGCAACCTGTTCCACCACTCTCACAGCAAAGAATTTCTTCCTAATATCCAGTCTAAATATATTCACCTTCTGTTTAAAATCATTCCCCCTTTTCCATTACTACATGTCTTTATGAAAAGCCCTTCTTCAGGTTCCTTGTGGAGCCCCTTTAGGTACTAAAATCATCCCAGAGCCTGCTCTTCACCAGGCTGAAGAATACCAATTCTCTCAGCCTTTCCTCATAAAAGAGGTGTTTCAGCCCTCTAATAATATTTAATATCTATTATCAAGTTAGTTCTTATTACAAAAAAAGTCTTTACAAATAAATTGTCTAAATGGTTATCCTTGAAATTTTATGAAAAAAAAATTCACAGCTTTTTTAAACTATGAGGAAAAAACCCCAACAAAACTGAATCAACTTGCAACTCCTAGGAAAAATAAATATAGTTTACCTGTTAGTGTCTCTCCTGCCACTGTCCCTATCTCCTACATCTCTCCACGACCACAGCAACTCCCACAGCTTTGTGCCTAGTTAGTACTGATGTCTGCCTTTGGGTTCTCCACAAAACCAAACTTTTCAAAACTGCAAGGCAGTCAAGGCACAAGGTTCAACTTTCATAACTGCTGTGTATTGATGCTGGAGGAGAGGGATGATATAAGTCACAACTCAGTCAGCTCACTTGCATCGCTGCAGAGATTGGCCATTGAGCTGAACAGAGAGGTAAATCCACTGGTTCATTCTCTTCTTGGCATTCACCAGACTTCAGATTTCCTCTGAGAGATCCTGCTTATTTCAGAGAGTGGCTTGTATTGTGGATATTGTCGACCCTGTCAGTCTGAATTACTTGTGAAACCAGACAAGAATAACTAAAACGCTTGTGAAAATGTTGAATGCCATATCATTTGCAATGGTTTCCAGTCCATTACCTGGAAGCATCACTATTGAAAGTTTTGTGTTTGAGACTGCTTGATGTTAACCCTAAACCCTTATACAGGAAAAAACCCCAAAATAGAGCGAGGTTGTTGTAAATGTAACTTCTATCCCAAATTAGGATCTCATCCATAGAACTACTGATAGAACAGCATTATTTGCCCCACAATTATAGTTTCTTTGTGCTCCAGAGTTATTACCAGTTCAGAATTAGCTCCTCACCCATGCTAGCTCATTCCTCCAGTCAAGTCAGCAGTGTCATGAGACAGAGCTTCTCCAACTCTGTGCTCTGACAACAGCATTACCTGCTCACCTAAATAGGCACCTCCTTATGGAGCTCTTTTCCTTAGGCTATGGGTATTTTCTGGAACTCCTTGTGAAAAAGACACTTCAGTTCAAATGTGTTATAAGGCTCTACTACAGAATTTTCTAGGAAAATTGCATGAATTATGCTGCCCTGTGGCTCTTGAGGCTGTCTCTCGTAGAATTACTATATATTCAAACACCAATTTGCATGCCGTAAATATTATATAAAATAGCTTAAATGGGTAACATGCATGATTTGATAATACATTCAAATGTACTCACATGTACTTACATGGCTATGTTTCCCAGACTCAAATGTACAATAGATATTAACAATAATGACGACAGAGTCACCTTTTTTCAGAAAATTAAGGATTTTGAAGTTCTAGATTTCATAAAGTGTTGCTAATACTTACAAGGAATTACAAGAATTACTAGAAAATTGCCAGTGTCTTTAGTTAGAGAATCATTTGTCATTAGCATCATCAAAATAAGGTCTTCACCTTTAGTAATTTTCTTTGTGGCCACAAAAGCTAGCATTTGTCTGAATCAGTATGGAAAAGAAGCTGTTAGAAGCTCTTGATGAAGAAAAGAGGAAGATCCCAATGGGAGGAAATATATTTAATAATATTATAAAATAGTTATATTTTGAGCACAGGCTTACTGCCTAATTCAGAAGCACACTGATACAAGCATCTGGTGGCTTCTTGTTTGGAATAGCACTGCTGTTCCCAAATATTTTAAGAACATGAGTTTTCTTATTCCTGAAGCCTCAAGAGAGTCCACTTTCAGCTTATCTCTGCAGCTTTTAGGACGAAGAACTAACTTTTTTTTTCCCCTTAGTTAAAACTGAAGGTCAAAATAAGCCTATGACTTAGAACTCCAAGACTTTAAGGCCAAAAGATGAAGAGATGAGTAGAAAGACAGAACAAGACAGAAATGCCATGACACTACAATAGTCTAACAGAATACATTGTAAATGAACGCCACAACTCTCATTTTCTTTAGTACAAGTCACTTGATGTTCTCCTAATTATAGGTTTGCCACACTTCATTTTGAGTGGAGGTCAGCACTAAAATGATGCATTTCAAAGAAAGAGAGAGGTGCCAATTTTCTATCAATGTAAAATGACACTGCTCCATTGGACCAAACCGCTCCTCTGCAATTCTGCAGCTTTTGCAGAGGAAACATGCTGACTCCTGTACTCTCTAAGAACACACACCATTCCTGCACACAGCCTCAGCTCGTGGCCCTGCAGCGCAGAGACAGCGCTGCAGATGGAAGGAACACTCAAACTTCATTAGTCACTCTTTCCTTTGCAAAAAGAGAGATTTTTCAAGGTATCCTCAGCCCATGCACACAAACTGCATGAGATGACATGTTGCGGCTGGGGTATCTCATGATCTCGGTCCTCTACCTTAGGGATGGACAACTCGAGATTCTCACAGGGCCTGCTGGATAAAGACTTAAGTAAACAACATTGTGTGTGTGTGTGTGTGTGTGTGTGTGTGTTTGTCATGGTCACTTAGTTTGTCCACTGTACTATTTTCAGTCAATGGAGTTTTCCTCGTTGCTATGGGAGTGCAGGGATATGTTTGAGGGAGGAAGGGGAAAAAAATGGCCCAAATTCTGCTCTTCTTAACTGAAAAACCTGATGTCTGTATATACATCATGACCTTTAGAAAATATAATTTTCTGCCTGAGAAAGCCTAAGTCTTTAAATTCTGTTTAAGTTTGTGGTGTGGTTTGGTCAATTTTAATCTAACATATTTCCTGTTTCCAGCAGGAATTTCACAAAGTAACAAGAAGGACAAAATATGGTCCAATAATCTGATTTCATTTTTATTTATTCTCATTTTTAATTACTAAAATTACTTTATGTGCTAAGTGAATTCAGTGATTTCATAAAGACACCAAATTCACATCACACAACTTTGGCAATATTTGATTCTTTTACGTGACATATTTTAACCATGGAATAAGCTTCCAGACTTTTCTATTTAATATAAAATTTAATTCTTCCAATAGTCTCCAATTAAACTGCCTATGCTGTGGCAAGAATCCCCTTTGTTAACCTTCTATTGTCAATGAAAAAATGAGACATATTAAATAGTTCAACATAGAATAATAACTCAGAAGAAATTCTTCTTTCACAAATGACAGCAGCCTCCCAACCTTTTTATTTTACTGGTTAGAACTGAACTTAACCTTTCCCTTCCCTGGAGTGGCCTCTTCACAGTCATGGTTCCCGACCTACTTCTTAGCTGTTTCCCTAAAGAAAATAAAATCCCCTCCTGAATTTTGAAAGTGGTGAAAAAACCAATGTCGATAATGTTTAATAAATAACCTTTGTTAAAACAGTCTAAATCTATGTAGAGTAAGCCCCAACAGCCCTCTCACATCCCACAGCTCATTTGCATATTGGGTCATGGAATGTGTTGTAGGATATTTGACTGTAGACCTCACTGAAATATTCATCAGATTGTGTTCCAAGTAACATTCAGTATAAATTGTCATTAGACAATGACTGCTTATTGTGAATATACAAAACACCGCTGAATTTGTACTTTTTAAAAGGCAAATCTGAAATGTATTTGGCACTTGAGATCAGCTTTTAGTAGCCCTAATTGTATTAAACACAAATTTCCCGTAAGAGTTGTGCAGTCTTGAACGCATCCACACACACGTTGCTTAACAGTGCTCAGACACTGACCTGGAACAGCAAACTCTGCTGTCTGCAGGGGAAATGAGAACTAGAAAGCAGCAAGTGTGTATTCTGACATGGTATGAAAAAGGTATGTCTTACAAAGAACACGGTTTACAAACATCTGGACTTCTGACAAATCCTGTTTTGCGTGTGTGTGTTATGGAGAAGATCTTAACCAAAGCAATAACACTTCCAGAAATTATAAATGCAAAGAAAAGAATTTATAATCCATTTCTCTAACATGATAATTCACTTACAACTCCTGAATTTTATCTGTTGTCTGTGTTGTTTCCAAGATGTCAATCTCTCATCTTTCTGTCTTTAAAGATGAGGCCTTACACAAATGTTTTCAATTCCTTTGCCACAGGAAAATTAAAAATTTCACATTTTACAAGATTCTTAAGTGCTCTAATATATTATTTTACAGAAGATAGTGAAATTTAATGGACTTTGAGTTGAGCAAACTTTTTTTTTTGTGTGTGTGTGTGTTTTTAAAAAGCATTCTTATAACCTGTGATCTCAACATAATGGGACCAACAGAGAGCATAGGAAGTTTCTACTTATGAAACAAGCCTCTCCAACACCAATGTTTTCACAGATTACTGGGCATTACATCTGGTTCAGTGCTAGACAATAGACTAACACACAGTTTATGTGGGGAGCATTCCATTTAAAAGAATAAATGCAAAATATTTGTAGATGATGATTCATTTTTATTAAAGGCATTTTCTATCAATGGTCAAGGGTCAACAACATCAGAAGTAGACCTGGTAGAAATGCAGATGTCACAAAGAGAGGAGATAAATATTTCCATCCCCATAATACTTGCTTCAAAGCTGTTTTGGTTTTCACTGTTCAGAAAGTTTGATTTCCAGCTCCATCCAATTCAATAAGGTCACACAGAAAGCTTCTCCATGAGAAATCTCCACTGAAAGCGGCTGAGTCAGGAAGAACCTCTGCAGAGGTTTCTGCTGTTCAGCTCCCCTGCTTCAGAGATGGAGAATGAGTAATTCCTTCACAAACTTGAGTTTAAGATAGCTCTGTTACTCACGAGTAGAACAACCACAATCTCATTAGGCAAATTATTTCATGCAGTTTACATAAAAGCTCTATGTCTTGCCAGAGCACATTTCTGTGCAATGAAAGACCACACGTCACATGCACATTCTTGTATCAAGAAATTGTGAAAGCTGAGAAATGTTATTGGTGTTGTGTGTCATACATGGCTAACGAAGAAACAGATTTCCCTTAATACTCAAAGTCCCATTTTAAAAACCTCAGAAGGAGAGATGAAAGCTTGTGCATTTTGGAAAGGTCTACAGACTATCAGAAGTAACTGTTCCATATTGAACAATACTCCAGGATTAGCACTTAATGTCATATCATGTCTAGAAACAGAAGCCTCCTGCTTTTGAGCAAGGGAAAAAGTAGCCTTTGCAGCTTTCTAACAGTATGAAGCGTCTGCCTCTAATACTGATGAATATGCTGAGACCTTAATCCTTTTGCTAATCCAAAAAAATTGCCAGAATACCATCACTTCCCACACAAAACAAAGTGACACTTGGCAACTCCAATGAACATCACTTCAGAGGCTTTAAATAAACTGAAGTCCAGAATGCAAAACAAAACTCAACAAATGTGAAGCCATGCAAATCAAACCACTCAACCAAAGCCATTCCTATGAGTCACTAGGAAAGGAAGCTCTATTAATGCAGAGGCCTTGCTCAACATCAGCAGCTAGCTGCCTGTCTGGAAAATCCCAGGTGGCAGTGAGAGAAAACACAGTTTACATTTTGTGCATCAAGTCCATTTTATCTTTCCTTTACGCTCTAAGTATAATGCTAAAAGCCCTCCAGGGGTCTGAACTTGCCGGAAAGACAACATATATTGCATCTTTGCACAGTACACTTAATAACAGTATGAGAGAATTCCCTTACCATTCATTGATTTGGGCTCCTTTGTCCAGGTCAGCCCCAGACAGAGTTTAGCTGTTCAGTGGATTAAGCACAAGTACCAACAACTTCAGGGTCTACACCTTTGCTGAGAGCTGATATAACCTTACTATTATATGGAATATGTGAGCTCAGCCACAGAAATGCTGAAATCAGAGAGAGGCAAAGCTTTGAATAATCCCTTGAAATGGTATCTAATTCTTCATAGATTTATTTAGGTCCTGAAAATCAAAACATGACTCTCCTGTTCACCATATCAACACAGCGTCTGGTAGGATCCACAAGGCAAGCCACTGTATCTTTTCCACAAATTTAAAAATAAGCATTGTATTTAAAACAAATTGATGCATAAGAAAATGCATTTTCATACTTTGAAGGATGAATTTTTAATAACTTAATTAAAACTTCACAAAAGAAAGAATCATTACTTGTTGCACACTCCAAAACCATCTACATAAAGCATGTGTCTCCAAAACTGCCCTCTCTATGTATATTAATGATGCCATCAGATGCTTAAGACATGCCCTGAATAATACATACAATTTAAATTAACTCCCATTCTTAATGTTCTCAAAGAAAAGTAAAATCACTCAAATGTTAAGTCAAGTTCTCTCAATTGTTATAATTTCAATATTGTTATTTATTATTAATACAGAATTCAGCCATCAGTATGTACTTACAAGCAATTTCAGTGAATCTACTCAAACCCCACAAACTGCAAGTCACATCAACACTGGAGAACAATTCAAGGCTCAATGAGCAAAAGGAAATCTCTGGCAGCTTGACAAGAAACTGCCTTACACAACTTACAAAACCAATGACCTCCCATAGTTTAGAGAATTATTGTTCTCTCTTACCGATGGTAAAAAGATCTTTCCAAAAGAAACAAGAAGCTTTTTATGTCCTCTGGGACAGAAAGGCCAGGGAATAGATCAGGCCATCATGGTCCTGCTACTTGTAGAAACACTGTAGAGGCTGATCACTGGGTACTTGGACCTCACACCTCAGAGACATCCCTCCTTGTTGCCACACAGCTACACCTGGTCAGTTCCAGATGTAACAAAATTTCAGTGAGGATTGAGACAAAATGTCTTGAGTGGGAGAAGTAAGTCTATTACCTAAGAATTGCCCATAGCTAGGTAACTGGAGATTCAGGCAGAGGTAGTTGTATGTATGCTTACCCTAGTAGCTAAGTGTGGTAGGCAGAGAAGGGACTAGAGGAAAATTGCAAAAGGGACATAAAAATAGATACAATCAAAACAGAAAATTCCTTTAGGGAACAAGATGCAAGGAACTAACAGAACTCAGGGGCAGAGGATTTTGTAGCAAATCTAAAGAAAATTATCATCACTTTCTTCTTCTCACCCACACAGTCCAAATCTGCAAAATTTTTCAGGGGAAGGTCGCATTATTTGATGGGGGAAGTGGATGTTCCAACTATTAAGATAATTTTTCCAGAGTCATGAGGCTTTGCTCCTGATTTATGGAATCAATGCCTGGGAGAAATACCATACTAAGAGGAAGGGTGGGTTTGTTGAGTTACCCAAAGAGATTGAAAGCCTGGTTTATTTGGCAAAGAAAGGGTTTAGTGTGCCTTCAGGGATCTCTCTCTCTCTTACACTTAATATAAGGGCATAAGTGAGCCTTGTAGGAGCAAGGGATCAGAAAAAACTCTTTACAGTAGCGAACTCCACTCCCTGCTGTCATAGACAAAAAGACTAGGTGAAACACTGCAAAAAGAACCTCTCTCAATAGTTATCACTCACTGCAAGGAGATAAAGCCAGGAGGAGCTTCAAGGTGTCCCATGTGAGAGGTAAATGACAATTATCAACCTCATGAAGTCACGGATGCTTCTATTTTCTATAGGGCGCTTATTCTGCCAGGAAAGCACAGTGTGAAAAGTAACAGCAGACAGTCCCCACTACAAAAGTTGGCAATAACCTCATTGAGATTCCACCAGATGCATTTCAGCTTCATACATGTCAGATACAGTGTCATTTCTGTTTGTTTTGGAGTGTGATTTTTAAACCACAAGCTCAGTCCTGATCGACTCATGGCCACAGAAGCTTTACGATTGAATTTAGTGAAAGAGAGACTGGGTACGCAATCATCAATATACTGAAATTGATTTTTATTAAATTCGACTTCTGCTAAATTTCCAGTTTGAGAGTCACTTTGACTCTGTAGACACTTTGGCAATTTTGGTAGTCTTTCCATAACACTTCTCAACATCAAATTTTTACAAAATGCTTACAAGAGATAAATACTGTTCACATTTCCATCAAACCCTCCTTCTCACCCATAATGCCAGTTTTATCTGTGGCCATGTTATTTTTTATTTCTCTTTATTCAGTTTAATAGCAAACTGGAAGCGGTGACTCAGGATACCACTGAGATGTCCAGCCAGCCTTTTTACACCATTTAAAACAGAAGCACATTTATTCACATAGTTGACTGCTGGGAAGAAAGGACATCTAGATCAGGGGCCAAATAGTAGCTACCTCTAAAATAAAATAAATACTAAAATAAATAGAAAAGGCAGGGACTGACACTTAAACCCTGGCCTCAGCCTAAAGCTTACGACACATTTTCCACTTCAGGAGAAGTAGGCAGAGTCTTTTTGTCTGACATGCTCAGGAGAATCACCAGGATTCTCATTTCTCCTTGAAGGATGCATTCCTGCTCCTCTCTAGCCAGAACCATCCTCACTGATAGCTTTTTCCATCAAAGCCTTTGGAGGAAAAACATTGCATCCGTTGCTGGCTGCAAAGTTCTGGCTCTGCAGCAGTGAGCAACCAGAAGAAGATGGAGTGGAATGTACACTGCACAGAATTTACAGTCCAAAAGGAGAACACGTTGCAAGTGTGAAATGAATTTCAATTAAAAAACCTCTTGGAATCCAAACTAAAAAAAAGAGAAAGGTTAATGGCATTAACCTCCTACAAAGGCCAGCATGCATACACTACAGGGGAGGTCTGTAAGGAATGACTGATGGGGAACTATTTTCTGTATTGCTTCTCTTGAATTACCAGCTTGATAATGCAGAGCCCTGCATTGTAAATGACTCACAGAGGAGAAAAATGCAACCTGGAAGTTCCACCTTTCTAGAGAAATAACTGACCAAGCATCCATCCCATAGCTTATGACAGGTCTAGCCCTAACCATACAGGCTAAATCTCAAAGATATGAGACTTTAATGTCTTGAGAGTACTGTTTCCCTTGGTACTGGCTATGTTCAGTACTGATTATTTCTAGGACACAGAGGTTGCCTGCTCCAAAGGAATGTCCCTAAAGGACTGCCCTAACAAGCACAGTCAGCCAAATAAGTTTTGACAACAGCTAGCATTACCATTTACCTGGCTGTATAACTTAACCATCCTGACTATCTATAGCTTGGCAAAACCAGAGTTTCTTGGCCTTCCAGGTGTGCTCTAAGGTCAGTCTATTTTCACAACCTCCCAAGTGAAGATCATGACAACTGTAAATAGGGGCACTGATCCAAACCGAGAGCAACTATCATTTGGCAATATATTCAACTGAGTGCTTTTCACTCTGGATTTTTCAAGTGTCTGAAAAATACAGGCATTAAAAACCTGCAAGTGGTAAACATGATACATTAGATTAAGGTCCCAGAGCTTTACTCAGCAAAAGAACAGCTTGCCCAGACTGGCAGCTATAAACTGGCAGCCCTCAATCAAGGTGGGGAGAAGAGATTATTTTGACCTTGGGCATAGAGCATGTCTCACCAAACTAAAGCAAGATTTCACCTTTGAAGTCCCTCATCACCAGATGTTACAAAAACAGGGTAGGGTACATCTTACTTTACAATATGCCTCCTTTGAGAGCCAAAAGTCTGCTTGCAGCTTGCTAGATAAACTTAGGATAGCATTACAGTGGAATTAGGCAACAGCACAATGGTAAAATTGGGCTGGGTTGTCAAAATAATTACTCATGGCTTAGAAAGACTAAAGTAAAGTTTCTAGGTTTATGACTTTATGTCCCTGCTGAAATCTATGTTAGCCACTTGAAATCTGGCTCAGGTACACCTACCTGTGCTGCAGATCCAGCTGCACTGCAGTACAGACAGCTCAGCTACTGGCCAAATTACCACTGGGGATAGTCAATAATTAGACTATGCATGAGATTACACAAAGGTAACATGAAGGAGGATCCTTTGAAAGCCAATGCCATGCTATCATATGAAGGACAAAAGAAAAAAAAAAAAAAAAGAAAAAAAGGCAGCAATCTTCCTGCTTATACCTCTGGGAAAGTAATTCCTTCCTTTCAGCGCAGCAATGCTCAAAAATATAGGACACAGTGTGGCACAGAGGGTCAGTGGGTTACACTTATTTATACACTATCTGTATTTGGTTCAAGGACTCTCAGATAGAAAATAGAAAGAAAAAAGCCTTTCCCTGATGGAGCTTTCAGCCAGTAGAAACTCAAGATAATATTGTACTTTTACAACATGCAGTAGATCACCAAATTCATTTTTACTGGGGTCATAAGGAAAGATTTTAGCTCTAGACTGCAGAGTTAAGGAGCTGGTGCACTAAACAAAAGGATTCGTTATATAAGGTGCCTGATTGCTGTCGTGCCTTGGGGGGTGGAGAGGGGAGCAGGGTATTGTTTGTTGTTTGTTTTTACACTGAGCTAGAATTGGTCTTGAGTTTGAGACTAATTATATCACTACTGTGTCTGAATGTTCACATACAAAGGAAAATGAACTTTCACATAAGCCAAAGGAGAGCAGTGTGAAAAGTTAAATTAGAAGTCTATTCCACTCTATATTCCTTACATTACTATAATTGTTAGTGCTTTTTATGACTTTTTAAATTTTTTTTCTGTTTAAACATTTCTGTACTTCTTCTGTCTCCTTGTGTATGAATGGTTTCAAGATGTATGTTATGGAAAAGCAGTTACAGATCTACCACATCTTACTGTTTCCTGCTCAGCTTTCAGCTCAAGGATCTGTGCGTGTTTGCTCTGAACGTCTGGGCTCATCCTTCCATTCTACCAGGATCAATTACAAGGTTTGCTGTTACAACACTGGGTCCAGTGACCTGGACACTTTGCTGCATCCGCGATGACTTACAGAAATTTAAAAAAACCAAAATCACTGATGACAAATAATAATAAAAACAAGCCACCACCAGATTGGCTTTTATTCTGTTTAGGAGGAGCTATCAATCCACATGCACAGAAAATAACAACAACAAATCTTATCACAATCAAAAGTATGGACAAAAATCAAGCCTTGTATCCCCTTAAAATCCTTTTCTATTCAAAAGTCTTTCAATGCGCCTTGTTAAAAGTTAAAACATTGTCACATACTCCACAATTATGTGAATATGGGTTTCTTCCTCCTTTGCCCAGAATTTTAAAGGACAGAACCCTAGCATTCTCTTTTCTTTTTTCTTCTTTTTTTTTTTTTTTTCTCTCTCATCACCCTTTGTCTATTCCTGGCAGAATTCAAGCCATATATATTTAATACCTGGTGGAAAATAGAAAAACAAATCTAAGAAAATGTACATCCCATAAGAAATAAACCTCAAAGTGGTCTACACTTGAACTGTGTAATAGCCCTTCATGTAAGCAAGTAACATTGCCTCTATTGATTAAAAAATAAAAAATGAGCTAGCGCAAATTATACAGTATATTTGATCTATACTTTCAAAGTATATATCAGTGAAAAAGAGGGTTAGAATTATGTACCTGATCTTTAAGGACTTTTAGACAAATGTGAAGGTTTTTTTACACAAACACAGGACACTTTCTCTCAGTTATCCTATTCTAGTTCAAAATCAAACATTGGACTTTAACTATGTAATGCATGTAACAAATTTTTCACACCAGGAGATGGGTTCCCTGGAGGCAGCTCTGTAAAAGGACAGAGGTCATACAGTGAGTTTAGGAGCTGTATGCTCAGTGTGCGTCTCTCTAGTAAATCAAGCCTTTCAATTATTTGCAGTCTGGGGCAGGATTTCATGGTTATGCCTATTTTTACACTGTTTGTTTCTGAGCTCATCCTCCTCTTCCTAAAGGGATGAAAATCCAGACTCTGAATAGCAAATCTTTGGACTGAATCATGTAGCTTTTAAAAGTTTGTATCACTAGCCTTAGTACAAAATTTTGCCTTCTTAAATATGCACTAGAATGTGACAGTCTCTACTCTGCTAGTTATCTTTCACATCTCTTATTCACTGTGAGAAACCTGACAAGTGCCTTCAAACTACGATGTGAATTTTCATCATTTCATTATTTTACTTCAAAAACAAGTATCAGTAAATATCTGCAAAACTATCCCAATATTTTATTTGATAGATATCTTTAAAATGCTTCTAAAGTATAGCACTGGTTCATATATAAGTATTTCTTTTGAGTTTTTTGCAAGCCTATGCTCACTCATTCTTTCCTGGTTTTCCATCTCTGTCAACCACCTCCTGTCCCAGCTGCTTCAAGGTAGAGACCGCCTTTTTATTCAATATCTGTGCAAACTTTTTCAAAATCTACTTGGCTGTGATTAGAGCTCTTAAAAATGCAGAAATTTCTGCTCTGTCAGCAATAAATAAATGCAGCATTGATTCCGTTCCCCAAACTGAACAATGTGTTCTTAAAAATCACAGGTCATCAGATTTTGATGATTCACTATAGGTAATCAAGCCAACAAGATTCCAATGAACATTTTCTGACTCTTGCACTGCTGTTCCAAACATCACCTTCAATATCCTTTCATACACAAGCTCTTTAGTAGAGGTAGGTTTAATTTAGCTCGTATGCATATTTGTAATGGTCCTCTAATCATCACTGTAAACAATACACCAAAGCTGACAAACTCTGTTACAAGAGCAATTCCAGTAAAATCAGTGGGATGTGCACCTGATTTAGGACTTTTTCAAACATTGGGTAGTTGCTGACTTCATTCATGCCATATATTGTAAATGTTTATTGCCTCATTACTTAAAGCTGTAATAAAAAGCTCAGTTGTACCATACCCAAAAAGTAAAATAAAATAAACTGTATCTTCAAACTCCATGAAATTGGCTTTAAATCATGTACTATCTTTAACGAAAGAGAAAAAAGTTTATAGGTTTTGTTTTTCCTTACTTTATGTAATCTTGGTTTTTTGCTAGAAATTCACCAATTACTGTTCATTCAAAGGCAAGGATTTTGTTTAAATACAGCATCTGGGGATTTAGGAAAAACCTGAATGTCACAGGACTGAATAATGTCATTTTTATATGTTTTACAAAGAAGTAAAAACAAATTCTTTTCTTTTTCCTTAAAATACATAGTATCATTTTCTAAAATAGAATATTTGATATGATTCTTGTCTAAATTTAATTTGAAGAAGAAAGAGATTCCAGAAGAAGAAAAGCTTTACTCACACAGAGAAAATTGATAGATGCCTTTTTTATGGGTTGATTGCATTTCAGTGTTTTTCAAGTGATGACTCAGGTTTTCCTTTTGTTTATCCAGCCAGAATTCCCTTCCAGCTAGCTTATTTTATTTTTTTAATGGAACATGTTAATTAAGTAATATATTTTGCTAGACAAACCTCAATTTCTTCCCTCTCTCTTCCACAGTTAAAAAGCAAGCACTTCCCTAGAATACCACTGTTTATTGAAATTGAAAGCCTTTAGGGTGTTTTGGAAGCAGGAGACTTCGAAGTTTGAATGAGGAACTCCACTGGCAAGCTTTCAAACTTATTTGCAGATCAGGACCTCTTTTGTAGAAGTCTCCCCAGGAGGAAAGCAGTTAGACACCTGCCAGTAGCCTGCAGTGGCACCATCCCACTGTGATGTTAATGAGATGAATGAGAGCACTACAGAGAGCTGCAATAATTACAGGGTGAAGAGCTTGTCTTTTCCTGACCCTCCTCTCTGGGCTGCCTGTTCTATAAAGCAGGGTCTTTTGTAATACTAATTACAAATGTTAATTAAACATTTCTTTGGAATTTTGCCCTCTATTAATAGGTCAGATAAACAGGGAATAAAAATGACAGGCACAAGTCATTATCAGCCACATGAGAAAAATACCATTTATTTGTTCCCTTTGGTCTTTCCAAAGACATAACTTCTGGTTTTATTTCATTAAAGAGACACTAAAACCATTGAAATATAGCTTTTCTGCACAGAAATAAAATAAAAGTAATGCTTAATATAATGGAGTTAAACCTAGTTCTAAGGCCCCTTCCACTGCAACTCACCCCAGTCTGTGTTAACAAATTTTAATCATAATCATGACTCTAAAGCTACATAAATGCCCTTCCACACACAGACTTAAGGAAACAGTCATGACAGCTGTTGATGAGAGTACAAAATCTAGTTTGACAGCTTCCTCTGGCATGAGCAGCACATGGCATTTCAAATCGTTGCACTAATCCCATTTCTAACCAAGTCCCTAGAATTACAGGAGTGATCCCTGCCCAGATCAGAACTGAGCACAAGCATTTGGCAGACATTGCCAGAAAAATGAAAGTTCTACCCCTTGCCTGACAGCCTGCCATAGCCAGATGCTGCCATCCAGGCTCACATGGAGCAGTAATTTAATACACAGCAATACTATATATTTCAGTGAAATAACTTCTGCTCGGCCAGCTCATCTTACGTTTCCTTATAGATCACATTGCTAGGGCACAGAAGGGAACCAGATTAATTCCAATTTTCATCCTTTAATATATTTCTCAAACATGTATGTGTGATTTAAAAAAGCAATTGATAGCACCAAACGGAAACAATTCCTTTTGGAAGAAATTAGGTCAGAAGATGCACTTCAAAAGCACAACTAATGCATTCCAACAAAATACAAAAGAACCTGTCTTGAGTTATGGAACCAAAAAAAAAAGTGTACTCTATTTCATCTGTTGAAAGCAGTTGGGGAGATGTTTTGGTTTTTTACCTTTATCTCTTGTAACTGTGGGGAGAGGGGGGTGGATGCTTTCTGATAATGGCCCAGCTGTTAAAACCGGGTGGGGCAGTGTTTCTTATCTCTTTCACCACAATCCTCCTTCCAGGGGGATATCTGCTGATATAGGGCCGTTAAGGCTCACCAATCACATGACACATTACATCATCCCATTGTGAGATGCTCCAGCCAGTGGTGGGGGGCTCCAGAGTTCCTACCTGGATAAAAAAGGAGATGGAAGAGCACCAGGCAGCCAGTTCTCCACTGGATTCTACAGAGGAAGACTGGAGCTGTCTCACCACCACTGGACTTGTCTATGGGATCATCTCTACTCCACAGAACCACATCTGTTACTCCAGAAGGATTCATCTGGACTGCTTCTAACACCCTGACCAACAGGATGTCAGGTCACATCCCTGATTCTGTCAGGGGTTTTCTTTAGTTTTTGTTTGTGTGCTTGTCCTTCTGTACTACTACATTTGTAATTTTTTTAATATATATTCCTAGTAAAAGAACTGCTATCCCTATTCCCAAAGCTTTGCCTGAAAGACCCTAATTGCAAAATTATAATAATTTGGAGGGAGGGGGATATACATTCTCTATTCCAAGGAAAACTCCAGCTTTTCCTAGCAGATACCTGTCTCTCTAAACCAAGACAGAACCTCACTGCAAACATGAGAATGATGAGAAGTTTCACTCTAAAGATTCACTTCTACCAGGCCATGTCAGTTGTGAAGGCAGACATAGCTGTTCTCTAATTTAATCCTATTTTTATTATCCTACAATAAGAACATTGCATTATTCTCATTTGATTAGATAACCCCCTGTTTTGATTAGAAATGGGGACTGGTGCAAGGCTAAAGAATCCACTGTTTTCCCATATAGCCCCATTTCTTTGACAGCAGCCCACCATATGGGAAATATCAGCAAAACAAAGCCTCTGGTGAGTCAATATCAGAAACTTCTGAAGGCTTATGACTTTAAAGGTATCTTAATGTTTACTGCTCATAACCATGGCATCCTGGGCTGCAGCCATCAGACTGTGTTCTTAGTCACACACCCCTTCATACAGTGAACTTTGAAAAAAGTCTGGTCTATGAGTCACTTGAACACATCAAGGCTTGTATCATTGCAGTGCAGGATGGGCATATACACAAAAACTCACACAGAGTCATTCACAGGTTCATGGAGTTTACCAGAGTTTTGATTCTTTCATCAGAGATGTTTGAGTGAGTTGTTACCACCACTACTCAGATGGCTTTTATTTCACAAAATGTGGCTGTGTGGAGCCCTGAGTACTGCCACCATTTCCAAAGTGCCCCAAGACACATCAGGAGCCTCTCTCCTCAGCGGCCTTCTATCACCCACTTCCAAGGCACAAAAGGCAGAACTAAGAGAGCCCACGTCTCCCCACGTCCATGCTACTTAAACCAGCTCTTTTACACTGCCACAGCCTAAGTGACAATGCAGTCTCATGGGCTTGGTTGAGTCAAACACCTCTTTTCTCCTCCAGCTGCCAGTCCAGGAGTACATTGCCAGTTCCAGTGACAGAATTGCAAGGAAACTCCCTGGTCTAACACCAAAAGCATGGCTGTGATCATTGAGACAGCTCAGAGCTCTTCTAGTCTGCTGAATTCCACAATAATTAGCAAAGTATGTTTTATATCTCAGGTGATCCATCTATCCTTGCTCATCATACCCACAATTTCAGCTGTGTTTGCAATTTTTCTATAATGATTATCAAGATCCTAAAACCAGCTTGAAATTCAGGAACAATATGGAATTTAAGCAGAAAAGCCACTAATGAGAGTATACATAATGCTGATGCACATAAGAGGTGCTTCTGACTATCCACACAGATTTCCTAGCATAGACCATTGATTTTTAGTGCAGAAATCTGTACAACAGTCCATAACTTCTGAATTAGAGGACATAGTTTTCAAATGACAACTATTTTTGATTTAAATACATAATTTGATATATTATTGAAATTATCCTTTAATAAATTGCTATAATGATTAAATATATAAATTATTAAGATTTGCCTTTTAAAAATCTGAATTTATCTGATTTCAGCTTCTGGACACTTGATCTTGTTACCCCTTTTTCTGCCAGGATTAAAGAACCATGGTTTTGTCCACACAGATATTTTGAGATCATGACACAGTGACCTGCTAAGGTAGAGCAGATAAGGTAAGCAGACTGATTTTCTTAAAATTCAACACTAGAAATGCATAGTTTTCTTAATAAGAGAGAAGATAGTACTTCACAGAACTTCTCTGAAACACTGTGATACTGCTAGGTAGTTTTGAAGTTTCACACTTCTATCTTTGCTTTTAAACAACACTACAAAAATTACTACTAATTTTAATAATAGGAGGTTGGACACCCAGAGCACCCTCTCAATCTGAACTAGCCCATAATCCTCTAATTCCCCAATTCTTCAAGTGAGCAAGCAAAGCAAAAAGTGAGTTTAAAAGCAAGATAATGTTTTGGCAGAAGGTATTTCAATAGTTTGTCCTCATGTTACACAGCTGAGGCTCTAGTTCAAAGAGCAATAGAAAAAAATATAAATCATCATGGTCTAAGCATAAGTACAACTTAATAGAAAGGTATAACAGCTAAAAAAGAAAAAAAAATATTTTACTATTATCATAGCTACTATTCCAAAGTACATGTTAAAAACACTACAGCAGATATACAAATTGCCCTGCACACTATGGAAGCTTCCATCATTCTGCAGAAAACATTTCAGTCTCTGTAAAAGCTGAAAGTTTCAGAAGTAGTTTTATAGATCAGTTATTTAGGTTCATTTCCATTACATTTTGTAAGATGCCATAACAAGTTCGTACTAAATGTATGGCAATTTCCTCCATTTCATTTTTCAAGAGACCATAATAACACTGTGCTAAATGTATGGCAATTTCCTGGGAAATCACTTTTTACTGGGCAAGACCCTAACCACAGAATGTACCACCACATTGCAGCAAAGCCATGTCAAACATTTACCAGATACAGATCACAGCAATTGCTTTAAGCTAACTCATCTGTCCTGCAAGTCCATTCCAGAAGGCCATGTCATATTCATGTCAACATTAACTTTTGTCAACATCATTCTAAGGAGTCCTAATTTTTAAAATAAGTTATGACAACAGATTACTGCTTTGAATGCTGGTCTTTGGATCTTTTCTACCCAAAAACCTGCAGTCTGCAGTGGTACGTCTGCACCACTAATTTTGTGTAGGTCAGGGTGTACTTTTGAAGCCAAGCTCTCAATCCCTCTCTGTTTGCCTCACTCCAGATGACAGTCTCAGAGCTGATGTATCCTGTTCAGGATGAAATTAAGCCAGAAGACATATTTCAGAGGCTGTATGAGGGAACTTCCCCACCTTCCCCACAAACACAGGGTGGCCACAGGCTTTTGCTCTGCAGATTCACTTGCTTATATAGACATAAACTTTCTCTAATTTAATCCTATTTTGATCACTATCATCTGTCAAAGTAAGCTGAGAGACAAACACGTTGGAACCAGCTCCTGGTAACTGTTTTATATGGTTCTTTCTTTCTGGCATGGTTATAAGGTAGTTGGAATGTACTCAGCCTAGTGTGTATATAAGTGCCTTTGGGTATAGAGGGCTGAGGAAGCAGGAATTGTTGTTTAAAGAAAGAAGCACTTCATGCACGTGCTTAGTTTTTCACAGAACTTTTAGTGTGATACTTACTGTGAATGCATGGTTTATTCTGGCAGAGGTCTGCGGTTAACGCTCCCTATATACCTATTGGCATGATAAACTGCAATGACTTCATAATAAAGTTAAAAGCCCAGCATAAATGAAGAAAAGCAAGGAATTCCAGAGGTAAGATTTGGATTTCATCCTTCACCCTTCCTTGTATATGAAACAACTATATACTTTCTTTAGGCACAGATATAAAAAAATGGCAGGAATATAAACAGTGAAAACCTTGTGTGTTCTGACAGGTTTGCATATTACCTCAGAATTTACATATTTTCTATCATTTTACAATTTCCCAAAATTTTTGTTAAAGCTTGTTTGTCCTTTATCTCATACTGAGCCGATGCAGAAATAATTTGATATATTTTGAACAAAAAATGAAAAATCGAGTTGATGGTTTACACTACAGAAGAAAATGTTAATAAAAGAAGGATGTCAGACAGCATAGCATCACTTAGTACTGAGTTGTAATGCCTGTGATATAAATGCCATGAAAGAGCTCTGGAGTTTTAGTTGGGTTGTTTATTTATTTGTTGGGGGGATAGGTTTGCTTGTCTGCTTTTGGTTTGGTTTAGTTATCTTTAAGCTGGAGAAACACCGGCATACTCTAAGGAAAGTCTCACTTAGGATTTTTCTGTTTTGCATTCCCTTTTAACCGACAGAGCTAATGCTCCAGCATTGTGTCATGTTATGCAAAACATAAGCTTATTTATTGGTTATTGACATAAAAAGAGGATCTGGCTACCCACATATACCAGTGAGTACTCCCAAATCATGACCTTGCAAATTGATCTTAGGTACCTTGCTTTCCATTTTCATGACCTAGCAGGCTTTCTGCAGTTTTCAAAAGCAAGGAGCAAAATGCCAGCTGATATTCAACAGCTCTGTAGATGCTCAGCCTTTTTCAAGATCAGCCCTAAATCACATTACTTAAATTGAGTTAGGATCTTGGTGCGTGATCTTTTGCGTAACTTTCCAGCTCACGTCTGTAGTCTGACTACCCACCATATAACTTTCTTGCTGAGAGTAAAAGACAAGATTCCTTTAAAAAAGTTCTACCTTTTTAGTAGATATGATGCTGCTGGAGAAGATTCTTCTGACCTGTTCTGAAAAACTTCCAAATTGCTGGAAGGGAATTTGTCTGAAAGACTGCAAGTAAGTGCTCATGCAATGATTTGAAATTTTGCCTATGGATAATCTGAATTGGTTATATGAATAAAAGAAAAGTTAAATATCAGGATGTGGAGGATTTCAGTTCCCTGGAAGATACTATTTATTCTGTGTTGTATTAAAGTCATTCATATTCCTTTGGTGATTTTTTTTTCTGCTGATATAATATAGAATATTCACTATTACTAGAACATTACTAGAATAACAGAATTCTAGAATCAGTTATTTCAAAATATAATTTCTAGACCGCTCTATAAATCTTTCAACAAGTGTTTTTGTGGAAAAATGATTCAATGAGGATTTAAAGTCACATAATTTTGTTTGAGGTGGGGATTTCCAACCTAAAAGTCTGAAAATTTTCAAGATTTAGTCCAAGTTCAATTTTTTTTATTTTTAGATTTCAAAAAAATGAAATTCTTTTAGGACAAATGCATTTTTCATATTGCAAAATAAATGAGGGGAAGAGAGACTGATGTTATTGATACTTCATACAGGATATCACATTTTTTAGGAAGCATTTTAGGAATGATCTTTTTCCAGTGTTCTATATCAGAACCATTCAGGATCGTGATGGTGTGCTCCACCCAGCTGTCCAAACTGGCCTTTATTTTCAAAACTCTGCTCAACCCATTGCCACCAGCAGCGATGGCAACAAATATGTCTGGCTGGGATGACTGCATCTGACTCACAGCGGACTCAGGGGAGACAGGTAACACAACAGCCACCGCACACACACACTCCTCCAAACCATAACGCTGGCCAAAGTCTGACTCAAGCCAAGTTTGGAAGACACTAATTTCTGCAAATACGTCTATAACTCTGTTACTCCATAACAGTAGACAATTCAGGACCTGTTGAGCTCTCCTGCACAGAAGGATCCACCCTTGAGTACAGATGCCTCTCAAGGTTACCCTTTGAAGCTGAGAGATTCCTTGCTGCAACAGATTCTCAGTAATTAGTAGCATGGTAAACTTGGAAATCTTAGCTAACTAATACAAAGGATTGATTGTGCACATTTAGACACAAAGCATTGACCAAGTCTGGGACTAAGTCTGGATCCAGATACATATAAAATTCCCTCTGAGAATGAGTTTAAAATGCAAGGGGGTCCTTTATGACTCAGTCAGAGGGTCTTCCTGATACCTTTGCCTGACCTTGTCTCCTACAATAATCAAATGTATGTTTTCAATTATTTTTTCTGATCACTGTCATGTTTACGATTTCCTGTTTACTATTAAGCCTTGTTAAATCTCAGTATTTATTGATAAACATATTGCTGCTTCTCTCTTACAAAGAAAGTGCATCACTTCATCCAGGACAAGAATTACCTATGCTTGACATTAGTTCAGCCCATGAAATTCTGGTCTCAGATGGAATAATGAAGAATTGCTTCAGTCCACTGAGAAATTCAAAGGCAAAATCATGCAGAAAAAGGGTACAATAGAAAGACACCTGTATCTTCAGGAGAGCTGTTCAAGACTCTTTCCACAGCTAAACAACTCCTTGGGTTGGTGTGGTGAGAACATTTGCCTTAAATTTATCTTTCCACGGAATATTTGGGGAAGAAGCTAAAAGCCTTTGTTCTCAGGGAAACACAAGAGCTGCAATTACACCAAGCCCCCTGTGGAGTATTCTGGTAGGGAGAGGCCCCTTGTGCAATGTCCTTTTCTGCACATCCAAACAGAAGTCAGGCATAATACATTGCAGAGTCAGGATGCTGAAATCCCCTGCTACTTCAGCAGAACAAATCAGGATGCATACTTTCATCCTGCATATCAGGATGAAAGAGATCAGTGCTGGAGACAAAGGAGGAATAAAACAAACTCTCTGCAGTGAGAAAAATGAGATGGGGAAGCATCACTGTCTGCTGAAGAAAATTCAGTGTTCTTTTTGCCACAAGTTAAATTTGATCAGTGCCAAATATACTTGATAAACAGAGTCCTATGGCTAGGAACTTTACTTCTTTCTGCTATGTGCTGGACTCTGTCCATTTGAAGACAAAACAGGGCACAGTGAAATACTTCAGACAGCTTTACTACTACAGTGAATGACAAAGCCATACAGAGGGAACAGGAATTAGCCATTTGCATTTAATTGCTGAACCAAGCAGTACAGTTTGAATACCTACAAGTACTCTGTGGGGGTGGGTGGAGTCCCAGTGGCTCTTCCCTGGAGGGAGGCCTGCTGAGGAAAAAGATTGCACAACCTCGACCAGACCCCTCAGATAAGAAACAACCTTCTGCTCACGGCGACCTTTCTAGGGACCCACAAGCCCCCTCGGGATTTTATGTAGATCTGTTGTTACTGATTGGCCTCGTACCCTTTTCCACACCCCTTTGGGCCCTATAAAGACCCCTAAGATTTCCCCAGTCCCAGGGGCTTCTCCTCCTGGCACCCTTCGCTGATGCTCACAATAAAGCCACTCTGCGGAACCGCCAGACGGGACCCCTC
>VZUI01030229.1:0-76420 GCA_013401135.1 Cettia cetti | reverse complement strand
GTGGTGTGTGTGCTTTCTCTGTGTGCCTTGATTTGTAACACAAGCTGTGTTTTGTGTTTTGCAGCAAGCGAGAACGCTGTTGCAGCAAGTCGGAAGAGATTTGCAGATCTGGAGGAGATTCTGCTCCAGGGTGAGTTCTGAGCGTATGCAGCATTCAGAGGAACACATTTGGGGGTTGTTTTTAGATATATGTGGAGGGATCACAGTCTGTGACAATTCCATGTATCCTCAGGATTTCCTGGAGCAGCAGCCTCTGGAGATGTCTCTTTGCGCCCACCCCCGCCCACCATCCCTGTGGGTCCTCCCAAACTGGCAAAGACCTTCCCAATCAGGAACCTCTCCAAACTGACAGCCCCTTCCAAACCAAGTTGGGTCCCTCCCAAACAGTCAAAGACCCTCTCTCTACTCTTCTGCAGGAGGTCATACATGCAGGTTTTAATCTCTCCCTCCTCCGTTTTTATTTGGAGTATTTTATTTGAGGGAGCCACCCCTGACACCCTCCCCAGTGAAAGATGACAGCCCTGGTAGCTTTTTGCCCACCTGTTCCTCTCCACAGCAACACGAGACCCCTTCACCCTGCCTGATCTTGGGGGATGCTCCCTCTGTTATGGTGTGCCCGTTCGGGTCTTTGACCCTGGGATCTGTGCTGCTTTCCCCCAGGGCTGACCTTGGCCAAGGGAAATTCAGCCATAAAGAATGGAATCTTGAAGTAATTTGGGGACCTGGAGGGCCCCCACAGCCTGAAGGGGTGCAGTAAGGGGGAGTGAGAGCAGCCATCCCAACATGGGGTTCCCCCCCCCCCATTATCTGCAGATTGGTTTGGTATCAGCACTGGTCCAGTCCCCTTACACTGGAAAGCCACTTCTTGTGGGGGGGAGGCAGAGGCCTAAAACAACTCCCACTTCCCTGCCAGGGGGAGGAAGTTTCCCCCCTGCATTGGAGTGTGGAGGCTTTGTGACCCCCCAAACTGGGGGGTGGGCATTTTGTGACCTCACCGAGCTGGGATGTGGGGTGTCTGTGACCCCCTCAATTTGGGTGCAGGGGTTTTATACACCACCCTCCACCCCCCCCCCCCCCCCCCCCCGCCCCAACTTGGAGTGTAGGCACTTTGTGGCTCCCCTCCCCGAGTTGGGGTGCGGGGCTTTATGAGACCCCACAGACACAGTTGAGGGGTGCTTTGTTACCCTATGAAGGTGGAGTGTGAGGGCTTTGTGACCCTCCCCTAACTGGGGTGTGGATACTTTGTGAACCCCTCCAGTGGGGTATGGGGTCTCTGTGACCCTCCCCCCATCCTGTTGGATTTCAGGGGCTTTATGACACCCCTCAAATGGGGTATGAGGTCTCTGTGAGCCCCCCTGACCTCCCAGGGCCCCCTTCAAGCAGGTTTTTTTTTTGGGGGGGGGGGGGGGGGGAGAGTGCTGTAAATAACTCTCCCCTGCCCCAGGTGGTTTCTGTGTATTTGCAGTTTTGGGGGGGTCACACACAGTCGGGAGGTGTCACAGAGTGGGGGGGAACGGGGTGTCACAGCTGGTGGGGGATCAGAGCTGAGGGGGATGCCAAAGCCTGGGGAGGGGTATACTGTGTGGGGGCATCCCAGCCAGGGGATATCAGACACAGGCAGTCACACAGCTGGGGAGTGTCAGTGTTGGGGGAAGGAGAGAGGATCACACACAGCCAGGGAGTTTATACATTTGAGGGGGTTCACAGAGTGTATGGGAGGTCAGACAGCTGGGGAGGGGTCAGAGCTGGGGTGTCACAGCTAGGGGGAGAGAGGACAGGTTGAGGGGGTGACACAGCGGAAAGGGGTCACAGCTTGGAGGGGATCACAGATGGGGAGGGGGCAGAGCTGGAGGTGGGGAGTCACACAGCTGAGCAGGGGAGTTGTCACAAGCCCCAGGAGGTGTCACACAGCTGGAGAGGGTCACACAAAGGGGAGTTACACATACAGCCAGGGCAGGGCCCCTTTTAGGGGAGATGCTGGGGTGTCCTGGGGGAGGGGGCTGTAATTAAAGCCACAATAATTTATTGCAATTTAAGGCAACTCAATACAAACCCACATGGACACATACCGCATGGCAAGGGGGAACACAAAAAACACTGGGGACCCCAGTGGGATCAGCCCAGGAAATTAGGAGGGACTATGGATTTGGGAAGGCTGGTGAGGTGAGATGAGGAGGGGTCATGCATCACCCTAGGGGGCCACTCCACATTTGGTGGAGGCTCCTGGGCATCCCAGTTTTCTGGTCAGGAGGGTGAAGACCCCCTGCCCCTTTTTTGTGGGGGCAGGACAGTCCTCAGTTGTTATGGGGGGAGTCCCATTGCCAAGAATGCTCAGGCAACACCATCCCAATCCCCCTGGGAAACCCAAAAGCTGCTTTATGGGTGTGGTGGTGGGAAACCAGACTGGGGAGGAGACACCAGATCAGGGGAGGACCCCAAGGTTGTGGAGGGGAGGAGAGGGAGTCCCAGTCCCAGGTACCTGGCAGAGTATGGCTTCCTTTGGTCCCTGAATAGAGGGTTCTGGGGTAGGATGAGGGGACACGGTATGTTGGGGGTAGGCAGTCAGGGTGGAGGGGTTTCAGGGGACATGGGAGGGATGGAGGGCGGTTTTATGCCCCGTGCCTTCATGTAAGAAAGGAGCTGGTCAGGAATCTCAGCTAGGACTTCCCGTGCCAGCCCTGCCATGCTCAGCCCTGCGCCGGGACCCCCCGACATGTAGTCACGAAATGGAACAAACTGAGGGGGCACAGGGGGGCAGAGCGGTTGAAGGGGTCCAGGGCCGGGAAGCCCCTGGAACTGTGTGCCCCACACACAGCAGCTCCGGTGTCCCTTCCCCGTTCCTGATGTCCCAGTGTCCCTCACATCCAGGTTCATACTAAGACCCAGTGCCTCCCCATATCCTGGTAGCCACCCACCATGTATTCCCACATCCCAGTGTTCATCATTTCCCAATACACCACTCTTCATGTCCCAGGGCATCCTCACATCCATGTGCATCCCAAGCCCCAATCCCCCTCCACATCCCAGTGCCTCCCATTTCCCACAGCCTCCACATCCCAGTGCCCCCCCTTATTTCGCAGTACCATGTTCCACCGCCCCCCACATCCAGGTCCAACCTGATGTCCCAGTGCCCCCTTCATTTGTCAGCACACCCTCCTCATGTCCTAGTGCCCCCCACATCCAACTGCCCCCTCATTTCCTAGCGCACCCCTCTTCCTCCTTATGTTCCAGTGCTCCCCACATCCAGCTACATCCCATATCCCAGTGCCCCTCTCCAATGTCCCAATGTTCCCCTATGTCCCAGTGCCTCCTAATGTCCCAGGCTCCCCCCTACATCCAGGAACATCCTAAGTCTCATTGCACCCCTTTTTCGCAGCACAGCCTCCCCCAAATGCCTTAGTACACCCCCTCTTCATGTCACAGTGCAACTCCATATCCCAGTGCCCCCCATTTTCCAGTACCAGCCCCTTCATGCCAAAGTGCCCCCCATATCCTAATAAACACCCATGTCCCACTGCACCCGCATTCCACAGTACATCCTAAATCTCAGTACACCCGCTTTTCCCAGTGAAGGCCCCCACCATGTATCCAGTGCACCCAATGTCCCAGTGTCTCCCCACACTGCGATACATTTCAAGCCCCAGTGCACTCCTTTTTCCCAGTGCATCCCTCCCATGTCAAAGTGCTCCGCTTCTATGTTCCAGCAGACCCCTGACATCACAAACCCCCCACCATTTCCCAGTAAACCTCCTTTCACGTCCTATTGTCTCCTTCATGTCTCAGCCCCCCATATTCTAATACACTCCTATGTCCCATTGCACCCTCATTCCAGGGTACATCCGAAGTCCCAGGGCATCCTCTTCTCCCAGTGAAGACCCCTCACCATGTCTGAGTGCACCCCCAAATCCCAGTGCATCCCTCCATCCAGGTGCATCCCAAACCCATTGCATCCCCTTGCCCCAGTGCATCCTGCTCATGTCTCAGTGCCCCCCCCCGAAAGCCAGTGCTGCCCCATGTCCCAGTCCACCTTATCACCCCTGCACCCCAGTCCCACCCAGTGCAACCCAGAGTGATGGGGCTGACTTGAGGTCCCCAGGGAATCCCCCACCACCATCCTGGGTGGGGTGGAAGGGGGTCCCCAAATCCCTCATTGGTGAGGTCAGTACCTGGACGATATCACGCTCAGCCACTTTCCCACGGGAAGAGATGCGGATGTCATCCCCATCCAGCTCCACCATGGCTGGGGGCGATGCAGGTGGAAGGTCAGCAGCACCCCAGTGCCCCCCACCCCAGAGTGGAATCCCATTATGTCCCTTTCAGCCTCACACCCAGAACCCCCAAGCCCCCTCGCTGGGGTATGCTGAGCCCATTCATATGCTGACACATTCAACTCATAGTTCCAGGGGCCAAGGGACTCCCCTGATCCCCCCAGCCTTCCCCTAGTTCCCCCCAGCCCCCAAATCTTACCATCAAACTCTGCCTGGCCAACTCCCACGATGATGATGGACATGGGCAATTTGGCAGCCTGAGGGAGCCAGGGGATGAAGGGAGTCCCATGAAATTTAATGATGCTGCCACCAAATGAGCCACCCCCCATTCCCAGGGGGTGCCAACACCCCCTCCCCCAAGGATTCCAGTCCCTCATCATCCCCTATCAACCAAGGCTCTCAGACCTCCCCACTGGCACTGGTGGTGGGGGGGTTCCAGGAACTTCTCAGCCCCCTTGCAGCACCCAGGTGTTCCAGACATCCATACACCCCGAACCCTGGGGGTGCCAGCCCCTTCTCAACTCCAGGGGTCCAAGCCCTTTCCCACCTCTCAAAGCTCCCAGTCCCTCCTCACTGCCTCCAGCACCCAGGGGTCCACACTCCCCCAAGCACCCAGGATTCTCAGTCCCTTCCCCACTCCTCTGGCATGCAAGGGTACCAACCCACCCTCTCCCTCTCAGCTTCAAGGTCCCAGCTCCTCCTTACACACCCTATCACCCAAAGGGTCCCAGCCACATCCAACCCCTCAGAACCCAGGGGTCCAAGCCCCTTCCCACCCCCTAAGGGTTATAGTCCCTCCTCAACCCCCCAGTACCCAGGGGTCCCCAACCTTTCCTACCCCTTTGAGGGTTCCAATCCCTGCCCACTGCCCCATCACCCAAGGGTCCCAGGTTCCCTGCCCCAGCACCCAAGGGTGCCACCACCCACCCCAGTGCCACCACAAGGGTCTCACATTGACGATGGCCTCCTTGGTCTGGGCCATGTCGGAGATGACACCATCAGTGATGATGAGGAGGACAAAGTACTGGGACCCATCCAGCACTGTGGCTGCCGAGCTGGGGGGATCCTGTGTGACACCGGGGGGCACAGAGACCCCACCCCAGGGCACAGGGCCTCTCTTACCGGGCAACATGGTTGACGACAGGGGCAAAGTTGGTGGGGCCGTAGAGCTGGACACGGCGCAGGCTGCACTGATACGCCTCCAGCACCCCCGCAATGCCATGGCATGCCGGGTTTGATGCATCCCCATTCTGCCACAGGGTCACCAGGACAATGGTGACACCATGGTCCCCACCCATGAACAGGGTGACACCACAGACCCCACCCACAGACAAGGATGGCACTGCTGTGGCCCTCAAATGCTAACAAGGATGATCCCACCATGTCCACAATGTGGTGACAAGGGAGACACTAACATGTTCCCAACTCAGTGCAAAGGATGACACTGCTATGGCCCCAACCCAGTGACAAAATGATGATGCCACTATGTTCCCAACCCAAGACAAGGATGACACCACCACATCCCCTGTGACAAGAATGATACCACCATGTCCCCAACTCAGTGAGAATGGGTGATGAGGACAATAACATCATATGCCAAGCCCAGTGACAAAGACCACACCACCACATCCTGAACCTGATGAGGATGATGCTACTATGTCTCTGACCTGGTGACACTGCCATAACCGCAAACCAGTCACAAAATGATGACGCCACTAGGTTCCCAGCTCAAGGATAAGGATGAACCACCACATCCCCAATCCAGATCCAACCCAAACACACCATGTATCCAACTTGGTAATCAAGGATGAGACCACTATGTCCCTAAACTGGTGACAACACCAAGCCCCTTTCTAATCTGGTGACAAGGATGACACTGCCATGACCTCAGACCAGTGACAAGGATGACACCACCCTAGCCCCAACCCAAGCAAAAGGATGGAATGATACCTTCATGTCCCAAACAATGTGAAAGATGATCCCAACATGTCCCCCCCTGGGTCACAAAGGACACCACCCCTTGTCTGCAGTCTTGCCCCACTTTGGCTCCTCACCAGTGGGAACTCGTGGGACACGTGCCCATCCGGGGGGACCTTAGCACCAAAGCCAAGGGCTGGGAACATCTTGTCACTATCATAGTCCTGGATGATGTCCCCCACGGCCCGCAGTGCCAGGCTGTAGGCATTCAACTGGAAGGGACTCAGGTAGTGCAGGGACGTGGGCTGTGAGGGGTTCCCTGCACGGACATGGGACTCAGCACCCTCACAGGCCCCCAGCACTGTCATAACCCCCCAGCATCCCCAAAACACCCCCTGCATCCCCACAACCATGGCACCACTATGGCCCCAAACCAGTGGCAAGGATGATGTCATCCCCAACACAGTGACCAGGACAAGGATAATCCCAGCTTGGTGACAAGGGTGATGCCACCACATCCCCAACCTGGTGACAGCTGGTCACAAGTATGCCACCACCATAGTACCAATCCAGTGACAAAAATAACACCACCATGGCCTCAAACCCTTGACAAGGATAATGCCATCATGATCCCAACCCCAGTGACAAGGGAGACATGACCATGTCCCCAACACAACTACAAGGACAACAACATCATGTCCACAACTGGTGACAAGGATGACACCACCATGACACCAAACTCATTACAACTGCCCCAAATAAATCCCCCTGGGGGGACACAGTCCCCACTCACCATTGGATGCCGTGAAGTCGATAGCCACTGTGAAGTTGAGTTGGGTCCTGGGGGGTAAAGTGGCCTTGAGGTGACACCTGTCACCTGTAGGTTTGGGGTGGGAGTGGGGATACCCCTGGGGCCACAAGTTGGACTGGGTGAACCCATCCCCCAATTCAGAGCACCTCCAAGTGTACCTGCACTGAGGTGTTACCATGCTGCACCTAAGGGAGCAGTTTGGAAGTGCTGGGGACCCCCAAATTACCAATTTGGCGTGCTGGGGAGCCCCATGCCCATGAGGGTGAGGGTGCTTAGGAACCCCAGTGGAGAAGATGGGGGGTAGTAGTGACCCTCTTCCCTCAAAGGGGCAGCTGTGGGTGTTTGAGACCCCAAAGGGAGCTGTTGGAAGTGCTGGAGACTTCCAGAGGGAGCAATTGTGGGTTCTGGCAACAACCAGTGAAGCAGCTGTGGGTGATGGGAACAGCCTGCCCCCAAGGAGGCATCAGGGTGGGGGTGCTGAGACCCCCAATGGAGGAGCTGGTGTGTTGAGGACCCCCAATGGTACAACTGGGGGTATTGGGGATTCCCTGCCCTTGAGGGAGCAGCTCAGGTGCTGGGCAAGCCCAAGGAAGGAACTGGGGGTGTTTGGGACCATCAAAAGTGCAGCTGGAGGTGCTGGGGACCTCCTGCTCACCCGCCCCTGATGTAGTCCAGGAAGGTGTGTTCGGCCTCCACAGCAAAGGACAGCAGTGTGACCTGTGGGGACATGGGGCTCAGGGAAAGAAGTGCCCACACCCGCCATGTTACCCTGCTCTGCACATCCCCATCCTCACTGTCCCAGAGTTCAGGTACTTCTTCTTCTTCATCTTCTTCCGGGGGTTCACCACCTGCAGGGATGAGAGGGGAGGGGAGGGAAGGGGGCTGCTTCTCACAGACACAGGAGGCCCCAGGGAGCAGTGTAAGGGACTGTCACATCCTGGGGGAAAAGGGGGCACAGAATATGCTGGGGGACAGCAGTGGGAGCACTGTGCTGAATTGCAGAGAGAGACCTTGAGGAGCATATGGTGGGCTGTGACACCCAGGGGTGCATGTGGGGACCCTGGGGATTGTAGTGCAGCTGGAAATCCATGGCAGGGGGTGGGGACCAACAAGGGAGCAGCTGTGGGTGCTGCACCCCAGGAAACCATAACACCCCAGGGGTGCAGTGTGGGGACCCCAACACCCCAGGCTGTAGCACAGGGAATCCTGAGGATTATAAATTTCCATAACTGCAGCATGACCACCTTGGGCACCATGACACCTCAGAGTGCAGGAAGGGGACCCTTGGGTATATGACACACCAGAGTGTAGTGTTTAGAGGGATCCTGGGGACCATAACACCCCAGGACTGCATCATGGGGACCCTGGGGACTGTAGCACCCAGACAGGGACCTTGGCACCCAGAGGTGCAGCAGAGAGAGGGACCCTGGGGACCATAACACCCAAGGAGTGCAGTGTTAGGACCACAGCCAACACACGGGTACAGCACAGGGACCCTGGGGGCCGTAACCCCTGAGGGTGCAGCAGTGGGACCGTGACCCCCACGAAGGGTTGTGGGACCCCCTGCCCATGTACCCCTCCCCCTCACCTCATACACATTGAAGTGGCTTTGGCCTCGTGCCAGCTCCCGGTAGCTGGTGGTGAACTCCCCGATGAAGTCGTGGCTGCAAGGCCGGTCGTGGTTCTCCATCAGTCAGGTTAGGGAGGTTCCCATTACCCAGGGGGATCCTCATCACTCGGGGTGTGAGGATGGGGAGTTTCCCATTGCCCAGGAAGTTTCCCATCAGCCAGGGAATCCCAAATAGCCAGGGGGGATTCCTATCACTCAGGTGGTCCCCATCACCCGGGGAGGTTCCATCTCCCCGGGGATGCAGGGATGGTGGGGGTCCCCATTGCCTGGAGGGTCCCTCTCACCCAGAGGGTGCAGGTTCCAGGGTGTTGGGGGTCCCCAGAACCACACACAGCTCACCTGCCATCACGGTCCCAGTCATATACCTCCACCTTAATGGCTCTGCAAGGCAAGGGGTGGTGTCACAGGCATCCCCTGACACCCCAAATCCCATCCCCGCCTCCCCCGAGCACCCGCCACCCCCCACTCCCTGTGGGATATGTTTTGACGCCTCTGTGGACTTTTTCCTGCTTCCTTCTCCTCCTCATTGGGATATTTTTATCCATCGTTGCCACAGCAACATCCAACACGGGACCAAAGCAGCATGAGGAGCTGCTGGCCAGGACAGCAGCTGGTGACACTTATTTGGGATGGGGTGACAGCTGTGATGCCCATTGCCCAGATGGGTAAACTGAGGCAAAAGGAGGTAACACTGGGGGGTTGGGGGGTCGGTGCTACTGGTACCACAGAGATGGGGGAAGGGGTTCTGGGGATCTCAGAGGGCCACAGAGAGGGTGGAAGGGCTGCAGGGGGTCCTGAGGTACCACAGAAATGGAGAAGGAGATGCAGGGGTCTTTGGGACCACAGAGACAGGGGAAGGAGTTAAAGAGGGTCCTGGGGTACCACAGACACAGGGGAAGGGATTCTGAGGGACCACAGAGAGAGGGGAAGGAGGTCCTGGGGTGCTACAGACATGGAGTGAGGGGAGCTCTGGGAGGCCAGAGGTACCACAGAGATGGGGACATGGGGTGCAGGGGTTCCTGGAAGACCTGGGAGATGGGGGAAAAAAAGGAAAAGGGGGTCCTGGGTGCCCATAGAGATGGGCAGACAGGGGGAATGGGGTCCTGGAGGACCAGAGAGACAGGGGATGGAGCTGCACAGCATCCTGGAGCACCACAGGTTGGGGGGAAGGGAGTTCAGGGCTTCTCAGAGGACCACAGAGATGAGAGTGCACAGTGTCCCTCAGTATAACAGAGATGGGGGAAGGGGGTTCAGAGGTCCTAGCAGACCCTAGAGATGGGGGGAAGAGCGAGAAGGAGGTCTTTGGGGCCTAAGAAGGGGTGCAGGGGGTCCCAGTCCCCTGGCACTCACCGGTCATGGTCCCCATTGCAGAGGGCACGGACAGGAATGGCAAAGGCTGCCCAGACGGGGTTCAGTGTATTCCTCACCACTTCTGTCTTGTGGCAGATGGTGAAACTGGGAGGATGACAAGGGGGGGACAAGGGGGTCACTCCCCCATCCCAACAAACCCCCAATATGTCACTCCTACAGTGCAGTGAGGATTTTTGGACACCCCCGCCAATATCAATCCATGGGGACATAGGGGTGTCTTGTGCTAGGGCTGAGCCCTCCCGTAAGGTGTGGGAGGGTCAGTGCAGTTTTGAGGGGGTGGGTTGCTCACGTCCCGTCTTCATTGCTGCGGTAGAAGACCATAAAGGGGTCAGATTTTCCGAAGAAATCCTTCTTATCCAGCTTGTTGGCGGAGAACTGAAGTGTGGCCACGTCCTGGGGGGTGAAATTTAGGGGGGGTGGTCATCCACCCTGCACCCTGCTCAGGGGTGGGATCCTGTGGGGTGGCTGCTCCATGACGGAAGGAGGCAGCCATGATGGGCGGGACACAGCATGGGGATAGACGGCCCTTACCCTTATCTTTGGCGCGTGGGCTGGTGTGTCTCAGCCACCCCCGATATTGCAAGGTCCCCAAGCTATGCCCCCTCCCCTGCCCTGCCGCAGCTCACCCGGCAGTTCCCCAACTCTTCAGCGAGGAGGATGATGGTGCCGCACTTCTTCCCCGGAACACCACTGCTGGGATGGGATTTGAGCATGGTGTGGGCACACATGGTGTCCTGGGGGTGTCCCAGCCACTGGGCACCCCAGAACTTACCCACTGGAGGCGGCCGGGGCAGGTCTCCTGCCCCGGGGGTGCATGGTGGCTGTCCCCATCCTGCAGGGACATGTGCTGAAGAGTGATGAAGGGGATCCCCGCCCAAGAAAAAGCCCTCCCTCACAAAAAAAGGAAGTCTACAAACCCCGCCCCACCCCCCCCCCCCCACCAGATTCCAGTCCCTGAAAAATAAGCCATTTCTCCCCTCAAAAATAGCCCGTCCCCAAAAGACATTCAGGCCCCCAAAAAGGTCAATCCCCACAAAACAAACTGCCCCTGAAAAGCCAATCCCAAAATCATAAGGCTTCTCCTAAAGCCAGACCCCCACAAAAGCCAGATCCCTCAAAAGCCAGATCCTCCAAACCCACATTCCCTCCAAAAGCCACAACCCCAAGAAAAAGCCAGACCCATCAAACCCCACCAAAAAGCCAGACCCCAAAAAATGTCTTTCCTGCTGAAAGCTACACCCCCTCCCCCCCCAAAAAAAAAAAGTCAGACCCTCAAAATGCCACTGTTGGCCCTGGGGTCTGAGTTCACCCTGGGCACACCAAAAGGGACACAGGGAAACATGGAGACATGGAGGCTGGGGGCTCATGTCAGGGACTTGTCTGGGGAGGGTACTTTGGGACCACTAGGACACTGGGGCCAAGGGGTTTCATGTCAGGGGCTTCTCCAGCAGGGGGACATGGGGACATTGGGTTTTCCAGTTTTGTCCAAAGGAGACATGGTGAACTCAGGGACACTGGGGCACAGGCAGGACTCATGTCAGGAGCTTCTCCATGGGAGAAGACATGGGGACATTGGGATCAGTGGTCGAGGTGGCTCATGTTTGGGGCTTCAGGAGGGCAGAGACACGGGGACCCTAGACACAGGCTGTGGAGGGCTACCATCAGGGGTTTCTCCAGTGGGGGGCATGGGGACCCCGGGGACTTTGGGGACACTGGACCACAGTGGAGGCTCACACAAGAGGTTTCTCCAGTGGCGGGGGGAGGGACTTGGGGACACCAGGGCTGGGGGAGTTCATGTCAGGGGCGTCTCTAGGAGGAACATGGGCACACTGGGGGCACTGGGCACTGAGGCACAAGAGGGGCTCAAATCAGGGGCTTCACTGGGGTAGGACATAAGGACACTGGGGCAAAGGTGGGGTGGTGCTCACATCAGGGGCTTCTCCAGACGGCTACCAGCTGAGCCCACGATCTCCCCCAGGGTGCAGAATGCCTGGCCCAGGAAATCCTACAGGATCAGAACATCAGGTGTCACCAAGGGGAAGCCCATCCCAGGGAGGCCAGGGTCTGATCCTGAACTTACATGCTTGGAGAGGTCAGGGCTCTTGGAGTCCACATCATACCTGGGGAGAGAGGGGACATGTGGGCATAGAATAGGACAGGGGGCCTTATATGGGACTGGAATGGGAATGTGAAGAAGGGTAGTGATTGTCCAGGAATGGTGACAGAACAGGGATGGGGACAAGAACACTCTAGGGAGCTGTGCCCGGGTGGCCAGGGGGTGACCCTGGGGGAGAAGGGGGTGACACTGAGGCCATAGGGGCCACTCACAGGTCAAAGCGCAGGTTCTGCCGCTCCTCAAAGCAATAATCAAGGACAAACTTGTGCAGGAAGTCAGGATTCAGGCAATTGTCGATTACCTCGGTCCGGCCAAACTGGGGGATGTGGGGACAGCAGGGATAATGGGGTGACAGGAAAACATGGAGTGGGGACAGAGACATGGAGACACAGGGACATGGGCACATGGGAATGTGGTGATGTGGGCACAGGGATATGGGGACATGGAAATGCAGAGACATGGGGGCAGAAGGATGGAGACACAGGGACATGAGGACACAGAAACACAGGAACATGAGGACATAGAAACACAGGACAAGAAAACAGGGGCATGGGAATGAGGGTGGGAGCATGGGGATGGGGGTAGTGGTTCATGAGAATGTGGACATGGGGACATACAGATGACACAATGACATGGAGACACAGGGTCATGAGAACATGTGGACATGGGGTTGAGGACAAGGAAACATGAGAATATGGGGACACAGCAACATGGGGACATGAGACTGGGGACATGGGGACACATGTGGGCAGGGCAAGGGCAGGCAGCAGGCCCAGCCCAGGGCACATGTGGGGACATGCGTGGGAAAGGGGCGGGCAGAGGGGGAGCAAGCCCAGGTGCCACTTTGTGCCATGGGGCCGCCCCCACACCCCTCCCCACCCCCTTCACTCATTACCCTGAAATTAACACCCTGTTAATTACAGGAGAGCGGGGCCTGGCTGCATGCCAACAGCTGATTGGCTGGCTGCCCGCACACACTCCCCAGATGTCCAGGATGCTGGTTGGCTGATTGCTCTGCCCCCTGGCATTGACTGGATGGCTGCTGCATCCCAAAATGCTCATTGTCCAGGTGCCGCATCCAAAGATGCTGATTGCTCACTGGTAACTTGCCAGCTGGTTGGCACACCAGCACACTGATTGGCCAGTTGGCCAGCCTCCCAACATACTCATTGGCCAGAATTTGACTTGCTGATTGGTCACCTGCCCAGCACCCCAACAATCTGATTGACCAGTTGGCTATCACCCCAACATGCTGATAGGCCAGAATCTTACATGCTGCTTGGCTTGCTGGCTGCTATTACTCTTGACATGCTGATTTGCCATCTGGTGGGCACACACACATGCTGATTGGTCATTGCCCCTAGATGCTGATGATTGGTTGGCCAGCTAGCACCCCAACATCCTGATTGGCTGACTGAGTGTACCCTAACCTGCCAAATGGCCAGCTGAGCACAGCCCAACATGCTGATCGGCTGCCCCCCACCAATCAGGTCACTCACCTCCCGCCATTGGTGGCTGCCAGGGCATTGTGTGTACAGCACACAGACTGCAAAGGGGAGGCATCAGGGGGGCAGGCACCCCCAGAGACCCCAAAACTCTTAGAGACACCAACATTCCCAGAGACTCCCAAAACTCCCTAGAGATCCCCCAAAATACCTCAGAGAATCCCCAACCCCCCAAGACCCCCTAAGGTCCCCCAGACACCTCCAAAACTCCTCAGAGGCTCCCCAAATCCCCCAAACACCACCCAAAACCACCAGAGCTCCGAACACCTCCAGAACCCTCCAAAATGACCTTGAGACCCCCAAAACCTCATAGAACCACAACAATCCCAGAGACCTCCCAAAATACCTTAGAGACTTCAAAAACCCCTGGAGACCACAACACTCCCCAGAGACAGTGATGCTCCCTGCAAAACCCTCAGATAGCCACAAAATACCTCAGAGAACATCCCCACCCCCCAGAGACCCCCAAACCCCCAGAGCTAAACATCTCCTGAGCCCACAACACCTTCCAGAGATGCTCCAGATCCCAAAAACACCCACAACCCCAAGCCCCCCCGAGACTACCCAAAACACCCAAGAGCCAAAATATCCCCAAAGACCCTAAAACACACCCCATCCCCTCTGCCCCACTCACCTGGGTCTGACTTGGAGAAGGTGTCCCTGTCCAGGAGCTGCCTGGGGAGCAGGGGTGAGTGAATGTGAATGTGCATGCATATGTGTGTGTGTGTGAGTTCGTGTGTGTCAGTGTGAGTGTGAGCACCTGGCTGTGCCTGTGACTGTGTGTACCCCTTAGGCACCCCAGATGTGCCCCAGAACACACGTGGAGGGTCAGAGCCACATGTCGGGTTGGGCCCAGTTGTGTGACACAGTGCGTGGCAGGGTGTGCAACACCCAGGTGTGCCCCAGGACATGAACTGGGGTGCAAAGCATGTCTGACACATGTTGGGGGGCCATGTGCTGGGGGGCTCAACCATGTGTCAGGGTGCAGAGCAGGGTGTTGGTAAGCACAGCCAGGTATTGGTGAGCATGGTTGAGTGTTGGAGTGCACTGCCAGATGTGCCCCACAAAACTTGTTGGGGTGCACAGACACATCTGCACGGGGTGCACAGCATGACACATGTTAGAGTGCCATGTGTCAGAGACACAACTATGTGTCAGGACCTTGGGTTGCAGAGGGAGAGTACAAGGGCTTCAGGGTGGGCAGGGGACACAGAATGTATATAATGCAGTGCAGCCCCGGGATTCTGGAGTTTCAGGGTGGGCAAGGGATACAGGGGGTGCAGGGGACACAGGGTCCAGTCATACTCCCCTGCATCCCCAGAATCCCCCAAACTTGACCTCCCTGCACTCCCACTCTCAGAGGCCCCCAGATGCCCTGTGCCCCCCTCAGTGCCTCACACCCTCATCATCCTTGGCTCACCCAGTGCCCGTCCGTTCCCATAGCCAACACTCCCTGTGCTCCCCATGCTCCCCAATGCCTCCCAGCACATCCCAATGTTGATCCCAGTGCCTCCTAATGCATTTCAGTGCCTCCCGCACCAGCTGCCTTGCTACCCAGTGCCTCCCCGTGCCTCCCAGTGCTCTACAATGCCGACTACTCCCCGTTCCCTAGTGTCTCCCGGTACCTTCCAGGACATCTCAGTGCATTTCAGTACGTCCCAGCAATTCACACCACCAACTGCTCCCACTCTATGGTGCATTCCAGTGCCTCCCAGTGCACCTCAGCACCCTCCAACGCCTCTCCCCAGTGCTTCCCAGTGCCTCTCTGTACATCCAACACCCTTCAACGGCAGCTACTCCTACACTACAAGCAAACCCAGTGCCTCCCGGCACCTTCCAACGGCAGCTGCCGCTGCTTCCCAGTGCCTCCCAGCGCCTCCCCTCGCCCCCGCCGCCCGGTCCCGGCTCCCGCCGCGGCCCCACTTACCTGCAAGATACCGTGAGCTCCACGCGAGTGGCCGGGACGGGAGCGGGACCAGTGCCCGGTTCTGGGGAGTCCAGGCCCGCCATGCCCCGGGCTCCGTCGCTGCCCCGACACCAGCGCCGCGATCGCGATCGGCTCCGCCCCGGGACCGCCCTTGACATCACCCGGGGCTCCCGGCACCGGCTCCGGCCCCGCACCTAGGGACTGCCCCGGGGTCTTCTTCAGGACCGCCTACCGGGAGACCGGGACCGCCCTTGGCGCGGCCCGGAGCTCCAAGCACCGACGCCGGCCGCGCACCGAGGGCCTGCCCCGGCGGTCTTCTTCGGGACCTCCAGGGAGGAGACCGAGACCGGCTCGGGACCGCCCCTGGGATCGCCCCCAGGTCTCCGGGACCGCCTCCGGAATCGCCCCCTAGGCCGCGTCCCCTTCTCCGGTACTACCACAGCCCTCGATACTACCCTCGGGATCACCCCCAGATTCCTGGGATCTACTCCCGCACCGCCTCCAGGCCTGCTTCCAAATCCCCGGCACCTCCCCGGCCCGCGGGACCGCTCCGGCTCCGCCTCGGAATCGCCCACAGATATCGGGGATGGCCCTCGCATCATCCCCAGTGCCGCTTCCATAGCCCGGTTGCCCGCGGAAGCCCGGTACTGTCCCCAGGATCCCCCCCAGATTCCCGGGATGGCTCCGGGATCAACGCCAAATCCCTAGTACCTCCCTTGACCACCGGCACCTCCTCCGCATCGCCCGCGGGCCGCCTTCTTATTCCCCGTACGGATCCCCGGTACTGTCCCCGGCATGACCCTCAGACGTCCGGTGCCACCGCCCGCATCGCCTCCAGTGCCCCCTCCCCACCCCAGTGACCCCCGGACGCAGGTACCAAGGATGAGCCCCCGGGATCGCCCCGAGACCACCGCTACTGTCCTGGGATTGCCCCCGAGGCTGTCCCCAGACGCCGGTACACCACGGACCATTGGTACCGCCCCCGGATCACTCTCAGGCCGGACCCCGGTGCTCCCTCCCCGGTAGCCGCAGCCCCCTTCCAATACTCCTAGTGCGCCCCCCTATGCCATGGTGTGACTCTCGTTACCATCCACGCCCCAGATGAGCCCCCAATCCTCCTAGCTGCCCCTTAATCAGAACCTTCCCAGTATTCCCACAGCCCTCTCCTATATCTCTAGCACCTCCCAGTATCACCCCCGCACCATTCCCAGTAACACCCAGCAGCTCCCAGTACTGTCCCAGATCCTGCCCTGGGAGCCGGGGGGTGACATAGAGCCAGGGAGACACCCACTGGTGTGGGGGTTACCCAGTGCCAGGGGGAAACCCAGTGTATGCTGGCATGTGGACCGGACCGCACTGCCAGTTCAGGGGTCCCCTGTGCTGTGTGGGGAGCCCATTCTGGGGGGACAGCACCACCACCCCCCCCCCCCACTCCCCCCAAGCTCAGTGATCGAGTGGGTCCGTGGTGAGGAGACACTCTAGGGGGTCCCAGGAAACACAGACAAAATACAGTAGGGGTAAATTTGGGTCTCTGGCACTTACTCTGCATCCCCAGGAACTGGGGCCACTGGCAGCTCCATGTCGCCAGGGAGAAACACCTGCCCCTCCAAGGGCATGCAAAAGCCCCTTTTGGGGGCTCACAACCTCCCAGACTCCCACTATGCCAAAGACACCTCCCCCACCTCCCCCTAAAACCACCACTCTGCAGAGGGCCCACCACATCCAGCTTCTTTTATTACAAGCAAGCAGTTCAATTTGGACACTACCCCTACCCCGAGGGATATGCCTTGATGACCTTGACATCATCGAGGGGACGGTCCTGGGAGTTGGTCTCCACCATGGCTAGGCGCCCCAGCACCCCCATTCCTTGGCACACCCTCCCAAAAATGCTGTGCTTCCCATCCAACCACTGCGCCGGGCCCAGTGTCAGGAAAAATTGGCTTCCATTGGTGTCCGGCCCTGCATTGGCCATTGCCAGGATCCCGGCGCCTGTGAGACATGGGGACATGTCACCTCATGGATGGGGATATAGGGGGGATGCCAACCCACAGCCAACGTTCCAGCATGATCAGGGACGTCATCCCATGGGGGATGTCATCTCATGGCCAAGTTCCCAGTATCATGGGAAACATGTCACCCCAAGATTGGGATCCTGGAGGGTGTCCTCCTATGGCTGTGATCCTTGGGACATGTCGCTCCATGCCCAGGCTCCTGGGGAACCTGTCACCCAACAGAGGGGTCTTAGTGGACATCAGTAACAACTTGCTCCCATTGGTGTCCAGCCTCATACTGGCCATCACCAGGATCCCAGTGCCTGTGGGACAGGGGCCAAGGGTCCTGGCACCCTGAGGGACATGCCATGCTATGGCCAAGGTCTTGGGAGACATGCCACTCCAGGGATGGGGTCTCAGGGACATGTCATCCCATGGCTGAGGTCCTGGTGTCATGGGGAAAACGTCACCCAATGGAGAGGTCTTAGGGGATATGAGGAAGAATTGCTTCCTGTTGGTGTCCAGCCCCATGTTGACCATTGCCAGGATCCTGGTGTCTGTGAGACACAGGGATATGTCACACCAGGAATGAGGAAACAGAGGACACGGCATCCCATGGCAAAGCTCCTGGGGGTGATGTCACTCCATGGATGGGGTTTTGGGGGACACAGAGGACTTGTCACCCTATAGATGGGATCTGGGGGACAGGGAGACATGCCACCTCACAGTCAGGGTCCTGGAGGACATACCACATGACCAGCCCCCTTGAGACATGCTATCCCATGACTGTAGTCCTAGGAGTCATGTCACCCCATGAATAAGGACACAGGGAACATCTCACTCCACAGGTGTGTTCTCAGGGGTCCTGCCCCGCTACAGGTGGGGTCCTTGGGACTCTGGGATGCCCCACCAGTGTTCTCCCAGTGTTGGCCCTGCTCACCAGTGAACTTCAGGTCAGGGTGCAGCTCGTCCTCGAACTGTTTCCCATAGATGGAGGCACCACCACGACCTGCAGGGGAATTTGGGGGTCAGCAGGAACCCTGAAACCAGGGAGGGTTCCAGGGAGATTTCAGAGGCCTGTGCTTACCAGTACCCGTGGGGTCCCCTCCCTGCACCATGAAGTCCTTGATGATGCGGTGGAACTTGGTGCCATTGTAGTACCCGCGACGACTCAGCTCAGCAAAATTCTTGCAGGTACGGGGGGCATGTTGCCAGTACAGTTCCAGCACAAGTGGGCCCATCCTGGGATGGGAACACAGGGAATGGGAACGGGAAAGGCACCAGGAATGGGGAACAGTAATGGAAATGGGAAAAGGAAATGGAGTCATGCCAAAGTGATACCCACATCCCCAGCTTCAGACCAAAGCCAGGGGCTGTGTTGCCAGTGCAGCTCCAGCACCAGCAGGCTCATTCTGTGAATGGGAACGGCAGGAATGGGAATGGCAACATTGCCAGGAATGGGAACTGGAGACAGGGTCATCACACTGTGACTCCCACACCCAGTTTCAAACCAAAGCTAGGGACTTTGTCTGCCAGTACAGCTCCAGCACCAGAGGGCCCATCCTGGGAATGGGAAAACCAGGAACAGGAACGACACTGGGAATAGGGAACAGCACCAGGAATAGAAACAGGAAAGGGCGTCACCTTGCTGTGAACTCCTCCACCTACAGGGTAAATTCTTGCAGCTGCAGGGCAGGGTCATCCCACTGTGATCCCCAACGCCAGTTTGAGACCAAAGTTAGGGGGCTGTGCTGTTAGTACAGCTACAGCACCAGCAGGCCCATTCAGGGAATGAGAAATGGGAATACTGGGAACGGGAACAGGAACGGAAAGGGTACCAGGAAACACCTCAACGTGACACACACCTCCCCCCATCCCCCAGGGTCAGTCAGAGACAAGGAACACGGGGTGAGAGGGGATGAGGGCAACGGGTGCTGCACGTACCGGGGGAAAATGGGACCCCAGGAGGACATGGATGGCTCTTGGTACCAGTGGAAACAACCAGGATGGCTGGTTCTGTGCGGTACCGGGAGACACTGGGGCTAACAGAACACCAGGGGGTCACTAGGATAGGCCTGGTACCGAGGGGCCTTGGGAGTTAGGAACACCATTGGGGACACGGGGGGGCGGGGTCCAGGGGCTCTCTAGTACCGGGGCAGAAACCAGGACTGGTTGATACTGGGGGATAACGGAGCTGTCCCGTTCCGGAGACACTGGGAGCTTCTTAGCCCTTGTGGAGTTCAGAGTCTGCCCGGTACCGGGTTCTCACGGACACCAAGGATCCGTACCGGGAGGGTCGGACCGTACCGGGAGGACTGGGGACTCAGAAACACCGGGGCTACATGAAAGCCGGGGCGGGAGGGAGCGGACACCGATCTACCCCCAGAGTCGCGGAAGGGGGAAGGACCAGGGGTGGGCGGGGCCTCCCGTGCCGGTACCGGGACGAGGCCCCGCCCCTTACGTGGTCTCCATGGAAACGGTGGGTGGCTGCCAGGAATCGGGCGGGACGGCGGCCATGCTGCGGCGGCAACGGTGGCGGAAGAAGCTGTAGGCACTGCGCTTCCGGTCCACTCCCCCTGGCAGTGGGTGAGCGGGGCGCGGGGTGGGGAGGGCAAGAGCCAATCAGTGAGGCGGTGGGCGAGACGGCAGGCCAATCAGAGTGGAGATTTGCAGTACACGAACCAATCGGAACCCGGGGCGGGCACGTCGCGATTGAGCCGCAAGGGGAGGGGGAATTCGAACGAGACCACGCCTCTTTCGTTAGGCCACGCCTCCTCGGCGCGCGCAACGAGCGGGAGCCAGGGGCGGTGAGGTGGGGGGGGGGGACAAGGGGCAGACCGGGACCCCCGGGTAGAGGGAAAGTCTGCGGGGAGATAGGAGGGGTCGCGGAGCGCGGGGTAAACCAGTCCGTGCGGAAATCGGTGACGTGGGATCGGGCTGAGGGGCTGGGACCCCCCTGGTAGGGGCTGAGGACCCCACATTGTGGCCTGGGGTCACCAAGGGATTGGGGTGCGGGTCTGAGACTCGTCGGTGGGCTGGAATCCTCTTAGTCGGAGCTGGGACCCCCCCAATGTGGGACTGGGGTCTCCCGGGCTGGGGGGTGCGTGGTTGGGAGATTCCCCAGGTGTGGGGGAGGGATCCCCCAATATGGGGCTGAGACTCCTCAGTGTGGGGCTGGGAGGCCCAGGAATGGGAATGGGACCGCCAGGATCAGGGTTTGGGACTGAGACTGGGAGTCTCAGTCCCAAACTGAGGAGCTGGGAGGCCTAGGAGTGTGGATGGGACCACCTCGGGATCGGGATGCAGAACTGGGACCGCTCTGTGTGGGGCTGGGGTCCCCAAGGGATTGGGGTGAAGGGCTGGGACCCTTAGGTACGGGAATGGGGTCCCCTAGTGTGAGACTGGGACCCCCTGAGGATCAGGATGTGGGGCTGGGGGTACCCTGGGATCGGGGTGTGGGGCTGGGAGTCCCCCGGGATCGGGATGTGGGACTGGGGCCTCAGGCTGTGGGGCTGTCAACGCTCCCCCCCGGGGATCCAAAAGTGGGGCTGGGAACCTCCCGGAATCGGGGTATGGGTGTGGGGCTGAGTCGGACCCTCTGGGTATAGGAGGGGGGTTGCCCTGGGTGTGGGGCTTTGACCTCCCAGCGGGGTTGGACCCCCTTAATGTTGGGCTGAGTTCCCCTGATAGGAGCTGGGAACCACCATCGTGGCACTGGGGACTCACAGGGATCAGGGTGCAGGGCTGGGACCTCCCATTGTGGCACTGAGGACACCCGGGCTCGGGGTGCTGGGCTGTGGGTTCCCCGGGCGGGGGTCGCCGGTGTCATCCCTGCCTACTGGTGCCGACAGAGCCATCTCTGTCCCCATCCTGGTGGCAGCGAGCCCGGCGGCGCCTGGCACCGGCCGTGTCACCCGCGCTCTGACCGGTGCCACCGGGCCCCCGCGGGGAGTTGGGGACACGAGGGGTGGGTAGGGGCACGGGTGGGAGACCCCGATGGAGACGGTGGTGACGCCCCCAGCTCCCGCAGGTGGCTCCGGTGCCCCGAGGCAATGGCCGAGGACCGAGGTACGGCAGCACCAGCGCTGCGTGTCCCCTGTGTTTCCCCCCTGGGGCGGGGAAGGCCAGGACTCAGCCCCAGTGTCCCCCCAGATGTTCGATTTGTCACCGAGGAGAGCTTCGACTTTGGCGTGTTATCCCCATCTGACAGGTATGGGGGGTAGTGGGGACAGGGCACCCCTGGATGGGAACAGGGGGGACAGGGCACCTTATAGCTGGGGACATGGGGAAAAGGATGGAACATGGAGGGCAGGGGGAGATGGCACCTCATTGTCAATGTCCTAAGGGATGTGTCACCCCATGGATGGGGTTGTGAGAGATGTGGCAACTCATAGTTGGGGTCCTGGGTGCCATGAGGGACATCGCACCCCAAAGATGGGGTCCTAGGGGATATGTCACCCCTTGAACAGGGTCCTGGGGGTCCTGTGGACATGCCCCCCTCATGGATGTGGTTTTGGGGGTCCTGGGGGATGTGTCACCCAATGAATGGGGTCCTGGATGGCATGGGGGCAGTTCCCGCCACTTCTTGGCAGTGGCGTTGGGGGCTGACACCACCTTTTCCTGCAGCCAGGAGGAAGAGGAGGATGAGGATGGGCCAGGTGGGGGGTGCCGACATGGGGGTGGCAATGGGCGCTGGAGTCCCCTGCACGGGGCTCGTCTGGAAGAGATGGTGCGGGAGGCCACGCGCCTGGCAGCACAGTTGGAGGGGTGTCACCTCCCCCCTCCCACTCCCGGAGAGCCCCCCGGACTCTCCGCCACGCCCCCTAGCACCCCTCGCAGCCCCCGCCGCCAGACCTTCGTGGTGAAGGACAGCCCGGTGCGGGCGCTCCTCCCCACCGTGGATTCGCGGACCCCCGCCCCCATCGCCCATCTCCCTGCCAAGCCCCGGGGGGCCTCTGCTGCCACCAGTGTCCCCAAGGTAGGTGAAACCTGGGGGTAGGAGTCCCAGTAGCCGTGTCCTACCTTGGCTGAACACCCGGCTCCCCCGCAAACCCATCCGAGATGGGGGCAGTGAGTGCCCCCCGTCTCCAAGGGTGATTGTGAACCAGCCCTGTGGGTGGGGGGCACTCACTGAGTGATGTCCCCCCCTCTATTTTCAGACACCCCCCAGCCGTAATTCCACAGCAGCAGCAAAGGAACCCTCCAGGGGCAGGGGTCTCCCCTCAAGCCGCGCTGGTCCCCCCCGGCCATGCCCTCCCCGTGGCCAGGGGGCTGGTGCCCAGGGCAGGTCAGAGCCCCGCCAGGGGGGGACAGCAGGTAGTGATGGCAAGGGGACGGGGACACCACGGCCATGGGGGTTCCTGGACTGTACCCCAACACCCCCTTCTCTCCCCAGGCCAGCCTAAGGTGAGGGGGGGCATAGTTCCCTGCCCCCCCTCCACCCGCCAGCCCCACGCCAGGACCACCACTACTCCTGTCCCCTACAGCTGTTCCCTGGCACCCACTCCCCTCCCCAAAGTGTCCCCTCAGACTCCAGCAGGGGGTGGTAGGACCCTCACCCCCCGAGGTAAGGATGTAGTGGGGTTAGTGCAGGGGATGCCCCTTTCCCTGTGCCTCAGTTTCCCTATAGGTTCTCTCCCCTTTGCAGGTGCAGCACGGGCAGCACCCCCAACTGCTGCCTCGGGGTGCAAACCAGGACCTTCCCCTGCCCGCTTGCGGCCCGCCCGCAAGACGGCAGTGAGCAGCACCCCGAGGTGATAGCCCCAAAACACTCCACACCCATCCAGAGGCCTGGGTGGCACCTGGACCCCCCCTAGGTACCAGCCAAGGTACCTAGGCTGGGGGGCAGAGCCAAGGCTACCCCAGAGATGAGCTGAGGCATCCACTGGGTTTTGGAAGGAGGCACGCATGGCTGGGGTCCCCAGGGAGGAGCCAAGGCACCATTTGAGTTGTCAGGTTGCGGGGCAGAACTGGAACCCCCAGGGAGGAGCTGAGGTTGGGGTGGTAGAGCCAGGGGCCTCCCCAGTGATGAACCAAGGCACTCATTGAGTTTTGCTTTAATTACAAAAGGTCCCATCAGCAGGAAACCTCCCATGTCTCCCAAGATCCAGGGGTCCCTCACTGCCCCAACACCCATCCCTGGGTTCCCCCACCTGAGCCTCACCCCTGAGTAGGGGGGTCCCAGACATCCCTGTAACCCCCAACTGATTCCCCCTCCACATGCCCCCCACCTGGGGGAGTTGGCACCATGGTGGCATCTTCCAGGGGGGAGGTGGGGCGGGGTTGGGACCTTGGGGGCAAGGGGGAGGGCACAATTGGGGAAGTTGGTTATAAATTCCTTTTTTTTTGTATTTTCATGTATTTTTTAAATTTGACACTCCACTGGTCACAGGGGCTGGAGGTGATGATGGGGAGGCAACAGGGGCACCCTATGCCACCCCCCAGGGTGCTAATCCCTGCAAGGATACAAAGTGCACTGGGGGGCTAGTGGCTCCCTGCCCCCTCCTGATGCCCTCCCAGTCCTTGTGCCCCACGAATCCTGGTGTGTCCCCTCCGCTTCCCGTCCCCCTGCCAACCCAGTGCCCTCCCTGTCCTGATGTCCCTGGCACAGTGGGTGGGCGTCCCGCTGGGTGGATCCCCATTAGATTGAGGTCTCCTCACTCCTGGTGGGGGGGGATGGACAGATGGGGGGAGGGGGTGGATACAAAGTTGGGGGTGGGGTAAAAAAAAACAAGACAGATGCGTGATGGGGGAGGTGGGTGCCAGGGTGCCCACTGTGCCCCCCAGCACCCAGTGCCCACCCGTGGGGAGAGATGGAGGGGTGGGGGTTGGAGGGGAGCCCCCCAGCCCCCTTGGGTTAATGGAGAAAATTAAAAAACAGAAATCTGGGGGGTAAGAGGGGGAGAGAAGAGTATGGTTAGTGCTGTTGTGCCAGCTCTGCTCTGGGCATCTGTGGGTGGTCAGGGGGTACCCAGTGGGCACCCCAGCACCAAGTGAGCACCCCAACACTCAGTGGGCACCCAGTGGTCAACAAGCACGTTTGGACAGTCAATGGCCACCCAACATGCACTCCAGCACCTAGTGGACACTGTTAGACCCAAGGGGCACCCAGTAGTCAATGGACACTCATGAATAGTTAACATGCATCCAGCAAATGCTGTTAGGCTTGCTGGGCCATGAGTGGACACCCCAACACTCAGTGGGTGACACAATGGTCAGTGAGCACCCAGCAGGTGCAGTTAGACTTGATGGACACCTAGTGTGCACCCAGAGGTCATTAGGCACCCAACAGACAGTCAGTAGGCACCAAATGGATTCATAATGTTCAATGGATGCACAATGGGCATCCATGGACAGTCAATTGGCATCCAATGGGTGGAGTTAGACCTGATGGATACCCAGTGAGTATTCAGTGGGCATCCAGTGGGTATTCAAGGGGTATCCCAACGCTCAATGGGCACCCAATGGGCATCTTGTGGGCATCCAACAGCAACCCTTGCACTCCATGGGCACCCAGGATTCCAAGAGGAATCCTGGCACCCAGTGCGGTTATCCTGGCACCTTATGGACACCCAACAAACACCTTTACAACTGGTGGGCACCCAGTGGGCATCCTGGCATCCAGTGAGTGCCCAAAGGCTCTGCTGGGACCCATTGAGCACCCAAGAAGGAACCCTGGCAACTGATGGGCATCCAAAGGGCACCTATTGGGCACCCTGGCACCCCGTGGAGACACCCAAAGGAAACCATGAAACCTGATGGATACCCAACAGGTAATGTTGCACCCGGTGGGTCTTCAGTCAGTATTGTGGCACCTGATGGGTAGCCAGCAAGCAGTGATGGACCCAGTGGGTACCCAATGGTCACCTGAGAGAAACCCTGGCACCAAATGAGTGTAACAGGAACCTTGTCACCCTGGTACCCAGCCATCCTTGCAGCTGATAGGCACCCAAAGAGTACCCAACAAGCAGTGTTTGACTGCTTGTCCACCCGACAGGAACCCTGGCCACCCCAAGCACACCCTCAAAACCAATGGTGGGAACCCTGGCACCCAAAGAACTCCTAGTGAGTACCCCTTGGATGTGGTGGGCACTCACTCAGAGCCAGAGGAGTCCTCGTCAGCAGTGCCTGTGCGGATGCTCATGGCAATGGGGGTGAGGCCGCTGAGTTGCTCCTGGAGGCTCTGCCGAGGCCGGTGGACTGGGAGGGCCCCCCCATCGCTGCCTGAGGAGGCAGCCGTGCAAGCGGGAGGTGGGGGAGGCAGCCCAGGGCGCTGGGCACTGCCCCGCTCACTGATAGGGGGCAGGCACTTCTTCAGGATTCCTGCAGAGGCAGCATCACCCATGGGCAGGGAGGCCCGATTTGGAGGGCCCACCCCTGCCATGGCAGCCTATACCTTTGTGGGGATGGGGCAACAGTAGGAGGTCCCTGGGGAGTGCCTTGCCGTTGGACTGGTGGGGGTCACCCCAGGGATGTCCCTGGCCCCCAGCTGGCTGCACTTGCAGCCCCTCGCTACCTCCTGGTCCCTCCCTCTCACTTGCTGTCATCACAAACTCCCCTGGCCAGTATGGGCACCCCGGGGGCACCAGGTCACCTGTGGGGAAGGAAGGAAGCTGGGACAGGCAGGATGAGGGACACCCCCCCCCCACCTCACGGGGTGCCCCCATCAGCATATAGTCAGTGTGAGGGATGCACCCAAACCCATTGTGTCAGTCCCATCCACACCCCAGACTGGCCAAAGGGCAATCCTTTACACCTGGGTGCCCCCATCAGCACCTCTGATTGCATGAGGGACCCCGAAACAGAGGGATGTCCCCCGTCATCACCCCAGGCTAGACAAGGGACCCTGTCTCTCCCCTATACCCACTATATGACTCTATGAGAAGACTAGGCTGGTCAAGGGATCCCTTGTCCATTGTGTGCCCCCTGCATCAGGACCCAGCCAAGATGAGAGTCCCACCATACCCCCCCACCCAAATCCATTCAGTGGCCCCATCACCACTCCAGACTGGAGAAGGAACCCCTATCCCCACCAGGTACACCCCATCAGCATCTTGGATAAGGGAAGGGACCTCCCTAAATGTGTTGAGTGCCCCCCCCCCATCATCACCCAGCCAGGCTGAAGGTCCCCCATCTCCATGGGGTGCCCCCTGGGGGTGTTACCAGGGCCAGGGGGACCTGGGGGACCCCTGGGCAGGGGTTCCCAGCCACGGGGGGCCTCATCCTCGCTGTCAGAGGAATGTGTGGAGCCATAGGAGCCACTTGGGTCGTCCAGGGACAAGTCACTGTCTGAGTCCGTGTCGTGCTCTGGAGGGTCATGGGTCAGGGGGTGTCCAGAGACACCTCCTGCCCCCTGGGCCAAGGCTGGGCGCACTTGCCCTGTGGGTGATGCTGTACCCTCGGGCTGGTCCTGAGCACCAAGGAAGAGCCCCCCAGGCTCAGGCAGCAGCACTGGCCCTGGGCTGCCTGCCAGCCCTGAGTCCTCCCTGTGGGGACAGTACTCGTCAGCACCAGACCCCCATTCACAAACATGTACCATCCACTGTCACGCACTTACTGACACCAATCCACTGACACAGTATCCACATACTGACACCCAACACCCACAGACATCCCAATATCCACTGATACCCACCACCCTGATATCCATGACCCTGACACCTACTGCCACCCCCTCAACCCCTACTCTGCCACCACCCAGCCACCCCACCACTCCATCCGCATGCCAGCCTGCCACTGTACTGCCATGCAACCAGTGCATTGCCGCACTACCCAGACATCCCAACACCCTCACAACCATGTCACCCCACCATCCTACCATTCCAATACCTTCATGCCATGCCATCCAACCACTCCCCCCCCAGCACCCTGCTATCCCACCATCACATCACCATTCCATCTTGCCATCCCAGTGCCACACCAGCCCAGGACCCCACAAAAACCCATGCCCCAGCCCCTGCTGTGCCCAGTACCGCTGCACGAAGGGGATGTAGCTGTGGTGGCTCTTGCCCGAGCGTGTGGTGCTGTGCAGGGACCCTGAGGACCCACCACCTGCAGAGGGATACAGCTGCCCTGCCACATATGTGCTGTCCCTGCCATAGGCCTGCCAAAGGCACAGAGATGTCATAGCCAAGGCACAGGCTGCCCTTCGCTACCTGACACCCCCCCATGTCCCCAGGCACTCACGGGAGTCAGGGTGGCTTTGGTGGCCAGCGGTGGGTGGTGGCAGCGGGTGCAGCTCAGACGGAGGCTCCTCCGCACGTCCTTGCTCAGCACCACACAGGACAGGAAGATGAGGGGGCCCTGGGCAGAGAGGGGGCAGGGGGAACAAGGAAGGGTGTGTACAGCCTGGGAGGATCCCAGCAGCACCCCAGACAGGTCAAGGGGTCACCATCCAGATTGGGTGCATCCCATTGGCACCTCAAAGAGAATGAGGATCCCCTCATCCCCGCTAGGTGCTCCCCACTGATATTTCAGACTGCATGAGGGACCCCCATATGCACTAGGTCCCCCCATGGGCACCGTGGAGTTGTTGAGATGTCCCCATGCATACTGGGTACCTCCCATTAGTGCCCTGGATATGGCAAAGGACCCCTCTGTGCCCACTAAGTGCCCCACAAATAGATGTGGGACTCTGGAGGTTCCAAGGGTGTGAGCTTCAGAGGGCTCTGAGATCTCTGGGAGTCCCAAGGGTGGTGGTTACTGGGGATCCCAGAGGTGGAGGCTTTCGGGTTCTGGAGTCTTTGGTGGTGTCAGGGGCGGTGGCTCTGGAGGCCCCAAGGATATGTGTTTTGGGAGTCCCAAGGGTAGGGTCTCAGGTGGTCCCCACTGACCTGGAGGCAGTTGGAGGCGGCAAACAGGTAGTGACAGAGCAACATGTCACTGTTGACTGAGAGCAGAGCCAGAAGCCAAGCCAGGCTGGGCATGGCCAGCAGGACTGCAGCTGTGCGCACCCCAGACCTGGGCACCCCAATGGCACCCAATGTCATTCCAATGACATCTCATGTCACAGTGCTCTGTACTTCTGCCCCCCAGGGTTGCCCCAGCCCTTCATGACCTCCTTTCCCCCTAGATGCCCCAACCCCCAGCTGACCTACTCTGCCATCCTTGGGTGCTCCAGCCCCCTGAGCTTCCCTGTTCCCCATGGGCCCAGCCTAACCCCAGCCCCCTGGATCCTTGCCCCCAATGCCCTTCTGCCTCCCCATGCGTGCTCTGTGCCCCCCTGCCCCCCCTAGATGTCCCAATCTCTCCTGACCCCTCCTAATACCCTTGATGCCCCCCTGCCCTCCACAGATGCCCCAACCTCCTGTGTCCCCCTGCCCCCAACGGGTGCCCCAGATGCCTCTATCCCCCGACCCGCCATGGGTGTCCTGGTCCCTCCTGTGCCTCCCTGCCCTCCACAGATGTCCCAACCTCCCATGCTCCCATGCCCCCACTGGCTCCAGCCCCCTACAACCCCCTGCTCTCCATGCCCCTCTCCCTCTCCATGGCTGCCCTGTCCTGTGCCCATCTACCCTTATAGATGCCCCAGCACCCCCGTCCCCTCCTACCCCTCACAGGCAGCCCAGTCTCCAGTGCCCTCCTGCCCTGCAGGGATGCCCCAGTGCCTCCCTGCCTTCTGCAGGTTCCCCAAAAGGCCAGCTCCCCATGGATGCCCCGAGCCCCCAGTGCCCCCTAGCCTCTATGGGTGCTCCAACTCTCTGTGCCCATTATGGGTGTCCCAACCTCCCATGCCCTCGTTGGGCAACCCCATCTCCACTGTGCCCCTTGTCCCCCGTGCGTGACCCCGCCTGGGTGACTCACACTGAGCCCTTTTTCTGGAAGCCCTGGGGTTTGGCACAGGTGGCCCTCGCCGCAAGCACCAGGAACAAGATGCCAACCTGGGGGTGCAGGCAGTGAGCAGGGTGATAGGGGGTCTCCTACCCTCCCCAGCCCCCGGCCCTGTACGCACAGCAAGGGCGGCAGCACAGGGCCCAGCCAGGCTCCACACCAGGCTGTCGTGAAGGGCCAGCCAGCAGAAGTCGGGGTTCCCGTAGCCCTCAGGGTCTAGCCCGACCGCCAACCCTGTAAAGAGATCAGGGGCAGGGCCAATTCAGTGGGCAGAGCTATAAGAGGAGACAGGGGGCTAATGTGGGAAGGGCTAAACAGGGTGAAACTATGGCAGGATGGGGCATGGAATGGCTTGTGAATGGCCCAGGGCTGGTGAGAAGGTGCTGCTCTTGGGGGGTGTGCTACACTGGGTAGAGACAGCGCTATGCACATGAGGTACGTCCAAGCTCTTAGCATGTGGCAATGTTGATGAGAGCAGGGATGTGGCACTGGGGGCTTGTCTAAGAGGTTGTTACAGGTCTATTCTCTTGGGATGGGGTTATGTGGATGAGGGTGGGGCTCACATCCTGGGGGAGTATCTGACTATAATTGATGGAGAAGGGCTATGGCCCTGGGGGCATATTGAAGAGGTTGGGAAAGATGTTCTTGAGGTGGAGATATGATGGATGAGGGTGGAGCTAAACAGGGTTATATACTTTGGGAGGGAGCTATGACCCCAGGGATGTGTCTGAAAGTTTGGGGGCAGAGCTATGATAGATGAGGGTAGGATTATGGACCATGGGGCCTGTCTAAAATCTTGGGGATTGGGTTTGATTGATGAGGGCAGAACTATGACTCTGGGTGTGTGTCTAAAACCATCAGGGTGGGGCTATGGTGTTTAAAGGTGGAGCTAAACTCTTGGGGTGGGGCTGTTTTGGATGGGGTGTGACTATACTGTTGGAGGCAGCATTATAGCCATGCTGGTATGCTGGTAAAGTTGCATTTGGGGGTGGGCCTTTATTCTGTGGATGGGGTTACACATGGAAATAGGACCCCACCATGCATCAAATTGATTGGGGGAGAGGGATTCAGACAGCAGGGACATAGCCTAGAAGGGGGTGTGTAGCCACCAGAAGGTGTTGACCCAGGTGGAGGTGGGCAGCTGGTAATCTAGGGAGTGAGGTCAGAATGAGAGCAGGGTTTCACCGCAGGACTCACCGGTGATGAAGGCAGGCAGTCCCCAGCCCAGCACGTGGTAGAAGCGCATGGGACCACGGTCGACATGACGAGGTTCACTGCAGCGCCGGTAGAGGTGCAGCGCCTCCAGCAGCGCCCAGCCTACCGCACTCAGGTACAGGAACTGCAGCAGGATGGCCACCACCGTGCACGCCAGCTGCACCCACCCTGTCACTGCCAGCCCCACAGCCCCATCCACTGGCCATGCCCACAGCCACACCCATCCAACCATATGTACAACTCCTGAGCTCCATCCCTTTTGAGAGGTCATTCCCCTGTTGAGGTTACACTCCTCCAAAAGGTCCCACTCCTCTTATAGGCCTCACCTCTTGAGTGCCCCACCCCCTTGAGAGCCAACCCCTTTGATAATATCTACCCCTTAGAGAACCTCACCCCCTTTATCAGCCTCACTGCTTTGGCACTCCCACCCCTTTATACAAACTCCACCCTTTGAGGGACTCACCCCTTTGACAGACCCCAACCATTATTGTCCTCCTGTTTTTTAGATGCCACTCCTTAGGCCCAGCCCACCATGGCCATGCCCACTCCTTAGTGGGCATGGCCATTTCAGCACCACCAACCCAAACACTTCAAAGGCAGCAGATCCCCTGAGCCAACCAGCCCTTTCCAGTGATCCCACTCCTTCCCTCCTTTGCCAGTCCCCTTTTCCCACACACCGGGACATCGGCCTGGTTGATGCCAAGCAGGAAGACAAGCTGTGCAAGGAGCAGTGCAGCTGAGCCATGCCGGCGGATGCTGTGGCGGTTGGAGCGCAGCTGACTCAGGGTCCCTAGGGACACGACCACCAGCGCCAGCCCCGCCAGCCCCACGCCCAGTGAGCCGTAGGTGAGTGCTGCCAGTGGCAGCACCTCCCCGTTCTGCATCACCAGGATAGGCATATGTCAGGCATGTGCTCAGTGGGCATGCCCCTCCACATACCCCCATCAACACAGACGTTACAAAGCAATCAGTCCCTGGGCCTGTGAAATCCTGTCCACAATGCATAGCCCAATAGGAAGCCCAGCTCACATTATTCAGCCCTGCCCCTGGTAACCCCACCCTATGAAACCCCCAGTCACAGCCCTTCAACCATGCCCCTCAAAACCCCACCCACATTGTGTAGCTCCACCCTTTTAAACCTCTCCCATAACACTAAGCCTCAGCCCTCAAAATCCCACTATGCCCCGCCCATTCTGCCAAGCCCCTCCTATCCATGTCCCGCCTTTTATCAAAATCCCTGCCCTGTCCTTAAAGCCCCACCCCTGTGCCTGGCACCACCTAGTGCGCCATTTCTGCACGTGCCTCCATGCACCCCCATGTCCCCTTACTCTTGAGTCATTCCATGCCCCAGGGTCACTGTGTCCCTCCATGTCCCTTGTGTCACATCAGTCTCCCTCTGTCCCCATGCACTACTGCGTCCCCCTGTATCCCCACCTCTCGGTGGGAGATATCCATGAGGACAGCAAAGCTGGTGAGATGGTGGCACTGACAGCTGACGTGACTCTGGTTGCGGAAGGTGACTTCGCAGCCTCGTGCCGACCAGCCACCTACACTGCCCGCCCTGTGCAACACCACAAAGTGACACAAGCCAGGCAACTCACCAGGACACCCACCAGGGACAAACACACACACGCTGGGGACACCCACTCATCACTGGGAACATCCGCCTCCACCCAGGGACATCCACCTGACCCAGGACACCCATCCAATGGGTCAAACACCAAGAGGACATCCACCGGGGCACATGCACTAGGAACACCCACTGGCATCACCCTCCCAGAGGGACACACACCCACCAGGTACATCCACAGACAACATGCTCCCACCCACTGGGACATTGATCCACCCAGAAGAGACCACCACTGCCACTTGGGGACACTTACCCATCAGGGACACTCACCCGGGAACACCCCTCCACTTGGGGACAGCCTCCCATCCTATCCCTGACACCCACAAGGGTCAGAGCTGTCCCCTCATGTCCTGTTCCCATGTTACTCACCCATCACCCCCAGGGGCACTGGGCCATCCATCCTGCCCTGTCTTCATGTTCCCTGTCACCTCAGGATGTCCTCTGTCCCCTTAAGGTGTCCCTATTCCCATGTCCCCTGTTGCCTCAAGGTGTCCCTATCTACGTTCACTGTCTCCATAGGATGTCCCCATCCCCATACTCCCTGTCCCCACAGTGTCCCCATCTTCTTGGAGTGTCCCCATTCCATGTTCCCTGTCCCCTCTGAAGTGTCCCCATCTCCCTGCAGTGTTCCCATTTCCATGACCCATCTCCCCCCAAGGTGTTTCCTGTTCCCCTGGTGTGTGCCACGTCCCCTGTTATCTCAGCGTGTCTGTCGCCCCATGTTGTCCCTGACTCCCCAAGATGTCCCCCTCCCCTGGGATATCCCCTGGGTGTCCTTATCCCCTGTCTCTGTGGGGAGATCCCTTCTCCCACCTTCCCCAAGGTGTTCCCATCCCCAATCCCATGTCCCTAACCCCCAGGATGTCCCTGTGCCCCAGGGTGTCCTTGTCACCCCTGGAGTGTCCTCTGTTCTGCCCTCACCGCAAAGAGTGGTTCCAGAAGACACAGATGGGCTTGGAGCGCTCCTGGGTCTCTAACAGCCGGAACTGGAGGGTGACAGGCTTGGCCAGCGCCCGGGGAATCCCCATGCCCCCCACACCATCTGTGCCCCCCGTGTGCACACTGATGCTCAGCACTGGTGTGTTGATGACGGGGCGCTTGGGCACCCTGGGAGGCACCGGGGTCAGAGAGCCCACTCAGGGCACCCTAAAGCCCACCTTGGTGCCACACAGTGCCCTTGCACCACACAGACACTGTGAGGGCACCCCTTTCTCCCCTGTGCCCCCTTTTTTGGGTACCTCATGGGCACCATCCTTGGACATCCCTTGAGCCACCTCCCCAACCCTCTGCCCCCCATCCTCAGGCACTCTCCATGCCCCCCAACCTTGAGCACCCCATGTGTCCCCTTTCCCATCCCTCCCAAGATCCCTTCGGACACCCCTGTCCCCATCTCCCTATACCCCCCAGATTCTTGGCTTTGCCCTGATATCACCCCATGGGCTTTACCCCATATACCACCCCCAGCCCCCCAAGCCCCCATCCCCAGTGGCACCGGAGGCTGCGCTTGTCAGTGTCGAAGTGCTGGGGCAGGAGACCAGCCAGGGTGCGGTAGATGATGATGCTGGCGATGGCCTGGCCCTCAACCAGGGATGGGTGGCGCTTGTGCCGTGTCACCACAGTCATCCCTGCCTCCTCCTCCTTCTCCTCTTCACCTGTTTCATCCTCCTCCTCCTGCCCACCTGTGCCCTGTGGTGCCTGCCCATGCCCAGTTGAGGGGCCTGGGGGCCATGGGCAGGGGGTGGCATGGTGCTCTGAGACCTCATTGGGGTTCTCATGGCCACCCTGGAGTCCCCAGCACTGCCAGTCCCATGACCACAACAAGGTTCCCCCAACACTTCCATGTCCAGGGGTCCCTATGTCCACACCACAGTCCCCCAACTCTGTCAGCTCCATGATGACGAAGTCCCCATGTGTCCCCAGCCCTGCTTACTGTCATGGCCACACCAGGATCTCTGATGCCACCCTGGGGTCCCTGGTCCTTGCACCCTTACCAGGGTCCCCAGCCATACTAGTACCATCCTGGGTCCCAAACCTGCCAGCCTCATGGCCACACTGCAGTCCCCATGGTGGCACTGGGATTCCCAACCCTGTCACCCCATGGGCATTCTGGGGTTCCCCCATTCCTGCCAGCCCCCAGCCAGGATCCCCAGCTGTGCCATGTCCCCATGGACAAATGGGGGGCCCCCCAAGCCCTGCCAGCCCCACGGATGAAAGTTGGTCTCCAACCCTGCCCCCTGTCCCCCCTATGCCCTGGACTCACGCCTGTTCTCAGGGGGCTGGAAGATGCTGTCAGACAGGACGACGGTCGTCTCCAGGTCTGGGAGTTTCTCCCCCCGCAGCGCCTCATACCGTGGCAGGCGGGCACCCGCAAAACTGCTCTTGTCCAGCCGCACCACTGACACCACTGTGGCACCATGTCATCCATGGCACGGCACGGTATGGCATGGCACCCACCAACCCTGAGGCACACAGACCCCAGCACCCACCGACCCCAGGGCATACCGACCCCAGCATTCACTGATCCCAAGAACACCAAACCCAGACACACCAATGCCAGAACCCAACAATCCTGGCACTCACTGACCCTGGGGAACACAGACCTTGGCACCCACTGACCTCAAGGTATACCAACCTCTGCATTCACTAATCCCGGGGCACACCAAGCCTGGCACAAACCAAATCCAGCACCCACCGACCCTGGGGGACACCCACCTCAGCACTCACCAACCCTGGCACCCATGAACCACAGAGCCATGGATCCTGGGGCACGCAGTCCCCGTGACCATAGATCCCAACAACCCTCTGGCACACAGACTCCAGCACCCACTGACCCCATGGATCTTGACATCCACTGACCCCAGCACCCACCAACCCCAGGACACACAGAACACAACACCCTCTGTACCCAGCACCCACTGACCCCTGGACATAGAGACCACAGCCCATGTCCCCAGGGACATACACATGCCTCTAAGGCACACACACATTCCCTGGGACACATTTCCCAGCCACACAAATGTCCATGTCCCCAGCATGTGTTCCCCAGCACACATCACAGATGCCTGCATGCTCCCAGCACATGTCCTTGTGCACACACATACTTGAGGTATATACAGGTCTGTGTTCCCAGACATGTGTCCAAGCCCCCAGCACACACACATCCCCTGAGCACACACATGTCCGTGTCCCCAGCACCACACCAAGGGCACATGTGTGTCCCCAGGCACACACATGTTCCCAGCATGCCTATGTTCCCAGGCAGATACCCCCCTCACAACCCTCTGGCCATGCATGTCCCCACTGACCGATGTTAGGGGTGACAATGGTGAAGGGGCTGAGGTAAGTCTGGGGCATATTCCGTGCCAGGGCTCGCGCATACTCCTCAAAGTGCCGCAGCAGCTGGGCTGTGCCACCCTCCGACTGCTGGATCAGCTCCCAGTGCCGCTTGTTCCCCATGTCCAGCAACGCACTGCCTACCCGCAGTAGGTTCTGGGGGCAAGGCAGCAGTAGTGCCACTGGAAGCTGGCACTCTAGGGTCTGGGCAGGGGGTCCCGAACCTCCCCTGCAGGAATCTAAGGCTGGGGCACTCTGGCACCAACAGTGGGGAATGGGGGTGCTGTACTCCCACAAAGTTGAGGGTGCACCCTAAGCGACACCAACACGTGCTGCTCAGGAATGCCCATCGCCCTGGCATCAGATGTCTTACACCAATATTCCTCTCTAGGTGGGTGCCCATCACCCTGGTGCATGGCTCCCTCACCAATACCCTTCCCAGGTGGGTGCCATCCACCCTGGCAGCCAGGTTCCTGCACCAACACTTTCCTCCTCCCCATGCAGGTGCCCATCACCCAAGTGTTTGACCTTCTACCCCAGTATGACCCTCCCCACAAGAGTCCCCATAACTCCAACCTCTTTTCCTTCTCCCTCAACCTCCCTCCCCAGTGCCCATCACCCAGGTATCTGCTCTCCTGCCCCAGTATCCCTCCCCACAAGGGTGCTCATCACTCCGGTGTGTGGGCTCCTGCACCCACATCCCTCCCCATGGGATGCTCATCATCCCAACCTATTTTCCGCTTTGCCCATTCCCCTCCGGGCATGTCCCCATCCCTGTGACCTCATGCCCACCTCGGTGAAGTGCACGTCCTGAGTGGCAGCAAGGCGGAAGCCGCGCTGGCGGCTCTCATGGTGCAGCAGAGCCCCTGCCAGCCGGTACGCCAGATGCACGTCACTGCCGAAGTACCCATGGGCCTCATGCATTGCTTCATGCAGTGCCAGTGCTATGCGCTGCGACTGCCCTGCATCCCACTGTGACTCATTGCCCACCAGCTGCTCCGCCTTGGGGGAGACAGACACAGACTCAGGGGAGTCCCGGTGGCACTGTTGCATGGCTGTTGCTGGTGTTCCCCCAGCTCACCCAGGGGCGAAGGGCAGCAAAGGCCAGCGTGCTGCAGTTGAAGAGGTTGGGGGACAGCCAACCCTTGTACTCGTCACAGTGGCGCAGTGCCGTGCCTGTGGGATGGGAACACTGAGTGCACCACAGGGACAATGGGGCAGCCTCACCTCATGGCATGCCAGCAGTTCTGCCAGTGTCACACTCCTGCTCCACCCTTGCAGTGACACCAGAGTGGTGTCCCCAGCTTTGTTCCACTGGTGCCACACCCTGTGTCAGCTGTGCCACCACAATGTCACACTCCTGTGCCACCCCCCACTGGCACCACCGTGACAGCCACCAGTCCTGTCCCAGTGATGCCACTGATGTCACACTCTCTGCAGTGGCACCACAGTGGCAGCCCCAGCCTCATCTCAAAAAGTCCACAATTGTGTCACTCCCATTCCATCTTGGTGGTATCAAGGTGTCACCACACCCTAACCCATTCTATCAGTGCCACCACAGTGTCACCTCCCTGTACCAACCCAATAATGCCACTACAAGTATCACCCCCCTGCCCTGTCCCAGTGATGCCCCATGGTTCCAACCCACCCCAGCTCCATCCAACTGGTGCCACCACCATGACATCCCATCCCAGCAATGCCACCACCATATTGACACCCTCAAGTGACATCATAGTGGTCCTCTCTTTGCACCATGTCTCATCAGTGCAATCATGGTGTCACCTCCCTGTACCACTTAAGTGATGCCACTGTGGCATCAACCCCTTTCAGCTCCATCCCAGTAACGTCACCACTGTGTCACCCCCAGCCCCATTCTGGCAGTGTGCCCAGCAACACCCCCGCCCTGTCCCCATGTCCCCACGTACCAACAGAGCCCTTGGGGCAGGGGGCTGCAGCTGGCAGCCCAAACCGAGTGCGAGGCCACCAGATGCCAGCCTCGATGGCCCGGGGACAGCTGTCGTAGTTCACTGTAGGACACAACAGGGCATCAAAATGGGGGACGTGGGTGGCAGTGTGACAGTAGGATGGGAGTGGCACCTGGTCACTGGAACCCAGGGTGACACAGGGTGACACAGGCTAACAACAGGGTGACAAAAGGATAACACAGGGTGAAAGTAGGGTGACACAGTGGCACAGAGTGACAGCAGTGTGACAGCAGTGTGACACAGAGTGACAGTGGGGTGACAGCAAGGTGACAGCAGGTGACACAAAGTGACAATACGGTGATGCAGGGTAGCACAGGGTGATAGCAGGGTGACAGCAGGGTGACAGTAGCACCCAGTCACTGGGACTCAGAGTGACACAGGGTTGCAACAGGGTAGAGTAGGGTGACACAGGGTGATACAGGGTGACAATGGCACTTGCTGGCACCCAAGGTGACAGCTGTGACAGAGCAGGAGGACATCAGGATGGCACAGGGTAGTGTAGAGTGATACAGGATGACAGAAGGATGACACCAGTGTGACACAGAGTGACAGTGGGGTTACACAAGGTGACACAATGTGACAATGAGGTCAGCAGTGTGTCAGCAGAGTGACAGTAGTACCCAGTCATGGCACTCAGCGTGACACAGGATGACACAAGGTGACACAAGATAACAGAGAGTAATGGAGGGTGACAGCAGGGTGACGGTGGGCACTCAGGGTGGCACAGGGTTACACAAGTTGACAGTCCCTCACCTTCACAGCCACTGGCTGTCACCTCAGCGAAGGGGTTGTCACAGCGGTCACAGTGGCGGCCGATGACACCAGCCTTGCAGGGACACTGTCCAGTGTTGGCATCGCAGCGGCGTGACAGTGACCCAGTGGGGTAACAGTCACAGGGGTGGCATGTGTCCCCTCCTAGCGGGCGGTAGTGGTTTTCCTGGGGGGACATAGGGTCACTGCAGGCACAGGGATGAGGTGACAGGGGGTTGACAGAGGGTGACAGGGAGGTGACTGGGGGGTTGTCAGGGGCATAATGGGGGGTGACAGGAAGGTGACAGGATGACAGTATGGTGGCAGGGGGCAACAGAGGGATGACAGAAGCATGGCAGGAGTTGGCAGGGGAGGGGACAAGGACTGGCAAGTCCCACCTTGCAGTGACACTCGCCCGTGGTCTTGTTGCAGTCTGGGTCAAAGCCGTGGGTGACATCACAGCTGCAGGGGCCGCACGTGGGGTGTCCCCACCACCCCCGTGGACATGGCTGCACCTCCCTGGGGACACTGGAGCTGGCACTTGGGTACCATGCCAGGATAACCCCATAATCCCACCTGTACACTCACATGGCTCCTTGTACACCGACACTGTCCCTTGCATATGCACATGGCCACTTGTACCCTCACAGTATCATCTGTACCCCCAACAGTCCCCCTTGCACCCCCACTGTGCCACTTCTACACCCACAGTACCACTTTCATCCACAGTGATACCTGCATACTCACCACAGCTCTTGCACAGCCACTGTGCCCTTTTCATGCTCCCCCTGCCATTTGCACACCCACCACAGCTCCTGCACCTGCACTCTGCCCCCTGCACACCCACCCTGCCTCATATGCCCACCTTCCTCTCACCCCACCCCCTGCCACCCATGTTCCTCACAGCATCCCACTCCCCCCGGGTGCTCTGTGCCCCCCCACACAAATGCATGTGCCCTACAATGTCACCAACCGGTTCTGGCAGAGGGTCCCAAAGGTGCCTGGGGGACAGTGACAGGCATAGCCAGGGGCCATGCCTGGGCAGTGGGTACAGGTGCCTGAAGGCTCGCAGGGGTCCAGGGCACAGGCGCTGACACAGCTGTCACCGAAGTACCCTGGGCACAGGACAGGGTTGGGGACAACAACAGGGGACAGTGATGGGGGACAGGGATGGGGGTGAGGGACAGTGCCCAGGGGGTGACAGTGATAAGGAGTGACAGTGACAAGGGAGGGTGCAAGTGCCCTGGGGACAGTGAGAGGGGGGAACAGTGGCAGTGCTCAGGGAACAGGGATGAGGGTAGGCAGTATCTGGGTACAAGGCTGGCAGTGCCCAGGGAGGGTGGCAGTGCCTTAGGAACACTGACAGTGTCCAGGTGACAGTGACACCCAGGAAGTGGCACTGCCCTGGTGACAGGGATGGAGTGGTGGTGCCCAGAAAGGATAGTGTTGTTGGGGCAATATGTCACAGGGTAGCAGTGCTGGGGATGGCAGTGTCTCAGGGTTGTCAGGAGGTGCTGGGGGGTCTCCACTCACAGGGGTGGCAGTAGAGGGTGCCACAGGGGTGGCAGTGTCTCAGGGGCTGTTGGGACTTGTCAGGAGTTCCAGGGGCTCTTTGCTCACCAGGGTAGCAGTAGGGGGTATCACAGGGGTGTCTTAGTGGTCTTAGTGTCCCACAGGGTGTCAAGGGATGTCAGAGGTTATCAGGGGGTCTCCATTCAAAGGTGTAGAAATGAGGGCTGTCACAGGTGTGTCACAGGGATATTAGCATCCTGGGGGTGTCAGGCTGTGTCAGGAGGGTGTTGGGGAGTGTTAGAGGGCTGCTGGGCAGTCTCAGGGGTCTCAGGGTGTCCCCATTCACTGGGGTGGCAGAGGGGGGTGTCACAGGGGTGTCAGTGTCCAAGGCTATTGGGGCATGTCTGGGGTATGTTGAGGGCTTATCAGGGGTCTGGGAGGTCCTTGCTCACCCAGGTGGCAGCGGCATGAGAAACTGTCCCAATCGTCACTGCAGTAGCTGTGAGAGGGGCAGGGCCCCGAGTCACAGGGATCGGGCAGGGCACAGCCCCCCTCCACATTCACCTGCACTGCCTGTGCCAGGCTCAGGGCGCCCGCAGTCACCACAGGGTCCCCAACACGCAGGCCCTGCAGGGTCACCCATCAATGTCCTCACTGAGACCCCCTGCCAAGCCACCCTGGACCCCCCAACACACTCCACGCCTCACTTTCTCTCACCATTCCCCAAGACCCCACAAGAACTCACTGCACCATGTCACCATCAGTGTGATCTCAGCACCACATGGGATCCATCATGTCACCCTAAAACCCTCTGCCCAACTGTCATCCCCACCTCAGTGTCCCTCGCCACAACACAGGACACCCCAGGACAACCTGGACTACCCTGCAGTGTCACCCCCCTCTCAGTTTCCCCTACCATGACACCAGACCCACTGTGCCACCCTGAACCCCTTGTATCCTGTCACCTGTCATTGTACCTCAGCACCAAACTCAGGACCACCTGGTGAGACCCCTGTGTCACCAGCAGTGACCCTCAGCCACCATGACCCCTCCTGCCCCAGTGACATGCCCAGTCTCAGTGTCCCTCACTACCACCCAGGACCTTTTGTGTCATCCCATTCAGTCTGTCCCCACATGTGACATCCTGAATCCACACCAGGACCCGCTGTGTCACGCCAGTCCTCCTCCCCAGTCATGTCACCTCTTGGTTCTTCAGTGGCCCCAACACCAGCCGGTACCTCCTGTACCCCATGACCTCCTCAGTCACACCTGTGTCCCCATGGCCATGTCCCGATCCTGCCCAGACCCTGGGGTTATGTCCCTGTGCCCCATGTCACTGCGCCCATGAATACCAGTGCATCCTAATGCCCCCTGCCCACACAGCCTGTGTCTCCTTGTCCTGTGCCAACTCCCACATCCTGTAACTCCCACATCCTGTAACTCCCACATCCTGTAACCACATCCCTGTGCCATGCCCCCACTTCATGCCCCCAAACCCTGTGACACATCCCTGTGCCTCCCACCCATTCTGCCCATATCCCCACTTCTCTGTGTCATGTTTCCAAACCCCATGCCCCATCCCTGTGCCCATGTCCCAATGTTCCTGTGCTGCCCTTCATCATGCCCATGTCTCCACTCCCAATGCCATGCCCCCAAGCCCTGTGCCCATGCCCCTTGTGCTCCCTCCAATTGTGCCCATGTCCCCAAGCCCTGTGCCTGACTTCATTATTCCCTGTACCCAACCCGTGCTACGTCCTCAAGCCCTGGGCCCATGTCCCCAGCCCCTGGGCCTATGTTCCCAAGCCCTGTGCCAGGTCCCCAAGCCCTGTGCCCATGTCCTTGTGCCCCTCTTCATTGTGCCCATGTCCTCATCCCCAAGGCAAGGCCCTACTTCACTGTGCCTTGTCCTCACCCTCTGCCACATCCCCAACATCTGTGCCCACATCCCTGTGCCCATTTCCGCAAGCCCCATGCCATGTCCCTGCACCCATGTGCTGCCCTTCCATTGTGATCATATCCTTACCCCCTCTTCCACATCCCCAAGCCCACTCTCCACCCTACACCTGCCACCCCATGCTCCCCACACCCTCCAAGCCCGTGCCTCCATCATACCTGCAGGCACCCCTGGAACCCCTCCTCCACGCTGCCACTGTCCCCCAGCAGCCCCCCAAGGCTCAGCGTGCGCAGTCGCAGTCCCCGCAGCTCTGCAGGGACATTGCCCACCACCTGGGGGGCACAAGGACTCCCATGGGTGCCTTGGGGAGCCACAGGGAGTGCCACCGTGGCACCCAGGGATCATCAGAGTGGATGCCTCCCTGTGCCTCAGTCTCCCCCTACCTGGTGGCGGCCATAGTCGAGAGTGAGGAGGAGGAGGGTGGCAGGGGGGTTGCGCCCAGGGCTCCCCCGCAGCTCCAACTCCACGTGGTGCCAGGCACCATCATTGACTTTGGCCTGGGGCAGACGCAGGGTGGCCAAACAGGTCCCCCCTTGCCAGGCACCAGCCTCCACCTGCCCCTCGCTCAGCTGTGAGGGGTAGACACATCAAGGACCCCAAAAACCTTGTAAGCACCAGGCACCCCCCCCGGGAAATACAATTTCCCCTGACACAATAATACAACCCCCCAGGTAATGCCCCCTCAAAGGGGTGGCACCCCCTTGCACTGTTCCCTCCCCAAGCAACACACCCCCACCCCCACAGCAATACCTCTGATGCCAACAGACCCCCTCCAGGGCAATACTCCCCTGGCACTTCTCTGAGGTTAACTCCCCTATTCCAACCCCGCCGTGCCACTACTTTCTTGTGGCCATATAAACCCCCCAGGCAATACCTCCTATTCCAATGGCCCTCTCCCCCCGCCAGTGTAATAAACCTTGCGCCAACAATTCCCCAGTGCCAATAAGGCAAATAACTGCCACCACCCTCAGAGCAATAGCCCTGGCACTGCCCCAGTGCCATGCCCCCTATAGTCCCGCTCAAGTCAATACTATCCCAGGGCAATGCTCCCTATGCCAATGACACCAAAACCAGTATCTCCTGTGGCAACAACCCCAACCCAAATCTATAATGCCCTCAGGGCAACCACCCCCACTTCCCGGCACTTTCCTCAGGAAAACTCCCCTATTCCACTCCCCCGAGCCCTCCCCACACCTCCCCTGTGCCCACCTGCATAATGAGGGTTAGACGACCTCCAGTCCCCGCCCGCAGCAGAACTCCGCGGGGGTGGCGGGTGCGGAACATGATACGGACTGGCCAGGGCAGGGAGAGGGGCAGCACCAGCCCGTTCCATGCCACACGGCTGCTGCCCACGAACCGCTGCGGGGCCGCCATCTCTGCAGGGCATGCACGTGGGATGGCAGGCAACTCCCATGGGCCCCCTCAAGCCCACCCCAGCGACCCCCGTGCCGTGAGGTAGCTGTGCGTCCCCCCATACGGACCACACACACCCGTGCACCGACTCCCCACACCCCATCCAGGACCCCCCGACAACCTCACATACCCACTCTCAGATCCCCAGCAACCACCCAGGGACCCCATGCAAATCCCACATGCCAACGCACCCTCCCACAGATCTCCTGCACCCACCCACGTATCGCCCGTACCCCCTCACAAACCCACAACTACTCCACAGACCCCCAAACACATGTGGGGACGCCCCTCACCCCCTTCCCATACCCCTCACACCCACCCAGAGACCTTCCCCATGTTCCCCACGGACCCACAACAAGCCTATGGACCCCACACAACTCCACCACACTGTCCTCCCAGGCCCCCCAGTACCCTCCTGGCAGGTTTTGCCCCCAAAGCCCAGCGGGCAGCGGCAGCTGAACCCCCCCCACTCATGCACGCAGGTGCCACCATTGTGGCATGTATTGGTGTCACACAGGGTCTTCTTGGGGGGACAACCTGGGAGGGGGCACAGGGGTCACATGACACACATAACCTGGGATCCCTGGCCCCATGGGGCACAGACATCTGCATATCCTTGAACCCTTATCCAACCCCATGATCCTAGTACCCCCTGACCCCCCACTCCACATCCCAACCCCACCCCAAATGGGATACAACCCCCTCCAGTCCCCCAGCCCTGGCATCTCCCCACCCCCAGGGGACACAGCCCTGTCTGTGCCACCCACTCCAGCTTGATGGCCCTGGCAGCCCGTCACCCCCCACACCACAACCAGGGGACACAGAATGCCTATCCCCGTGTCCCTGGACCCCCATCCAGCCCCATGAGCCTGGCACCCTCTCCCCACGCCCATGGGACACAGCACTCACTACCCAGACCTGGGCCCCAAGCCAGACTCCAAGGCCCAGCAACCCCCACTCTATACTCCACATCCTGGGGGCACAGTCCCATGGCCCTGGCAACCCTGAACTCAAACCTACACCCCCTGACTTCCCATCCCACACCCAGGGGGCACAGAGCTCCCACCCTAGCCCATTCAATGGACCTCTCTCCATGGCCCTGGCACACCCTCACCCCCTCCTCACACTCAGAGGGCACAGCTGTGCCCTGTGTCCCCTGGACCCCCATCCAGCCCAATAACCCTGCCACCCCTTCCCTACATCCAGGGGGCACAGCCCCATCACCCTGGTACCCACACCTGCACTTCCTAACTTCCCCTCCTACATCCGGGGGGTACAGCATCCCCTATGCCCCCTGGACTCCCATCCATCCCTAGAGCCCTGGAATCCCCTCCCATCATTCAGAGGTCACAGCCCCACTGCTCAGGTACCCCTTAACCCCACACCCCACTTCCCTCTGCTCAAAGGAGCACAGCAACCCACCCTCCCCCCCCGCCACACCCAGCCCCTGCCCAGTCTCCCAGTCCCGGAGCCCACCAGGTAGGGTGCCATTGTTAGCAATGAATGCTGCCATGTCCACAGGGCGCTGGTCAACGTGGAGGTGCCGCATGCACCCCACAAAGTGCCGGCTGCGGATTGGGAAACTCTCGGGGAGTGTTGGGACGCCCCCCAGAAGCAGTGGCCCCGTCAGGTCCAGTGACCTGCAGAGCCCACCATCACCTCAGGGACTCAAGAGACCCCCGAGGGACCCCACAACCCATAGGGACCCCAAGGGAACCCCAAGGGACATGCAGCCATCTCCCATCCCACGCAAGTCACAAGGGAACCCCAAAAAACACCCATTTGCCCCAAAACCTATGGGTATCTGAGGGACCACCCAAGGGGTGTTCACCCATACGGAACTCAATAGACCCCCAAGGGACTCCCTATCCCCCCCAATGCATGGAGACCCCAAAAGAATCCCCCAACCAATGGGAACCTCCAGCGAACCCTCTCATCCCACCTGGGATCTGTTACCCCGCAAGGGACATCTCACCAGTGACGACTCCAAAGGTACCTCACCTATAGGGACCATTCACCTCCAAAGGACCCCTCTATGGGTACCCCAAGGGACCTCCACCCATGGGATCCCCAGGCCCTCCTCACTTCTTGCTGCCAGTCTGGGTGCCCTGGGCAGCGCAGGAGTAGTTGCCGAGGCGGGGCCCAAAGCGCAGGGCCATGGCTGTGTCACAGTCATCCACAGTCACCACAGCCACCTTCTGCTCAGAGGGGCCCTGTGGGACCCCTGAGTGTCCCACAACCGGCTGAAGGATCCCATATCAGGCAGGGGGGCCCAGGACCCCCATCCTGCACCCTTTGTCTTGCTCCTCATCCTCCCACTGCCATCTGGCCCCTCAACCCTCGCCACGTTCCCATGCCCCTCCAGCCCACCAGCCCCCCACCCTTCACACCCCCCCAACACTCCCCTCCATCCCTTCAGCCCCCCTTAAACCCCTCAATGGTCCCCTTCATGCCCCCAAGCCCCCATCTCAATTCCTTGGGGGCCCTACAGGTGAGGAAAGGAGATGAGGTTCCTTGGGGGACCAAAGGGTGAGGAAGTGGTTGAGGATCCCTTGGGGTCCTCATGGGTGGGGGCAGCTCTTGAGAGTCCCTTGGAGTCCCACAAATCTCCTCCCTACTCTCCTCATCCCTCCAACACCCCCTTCCCCTCCATTCCTTCCACTTCCTCCTTCTCCCATCTCCCATCTCCCTTGGGACCCCCATGGGTGGGCACATCCCTTAGGGGTCCTTTAGGTGCCCCAAACCCCCTACCTGATCCCCCCCATCTCTCCATTCCCCCACCCTTCCCCTCCATCTTCCCTTCCTCTGTCTGTCCCAAACACTCCCCACTCACTGTGTGCCCCCATGCCCCTCATTCCCCCACCTTGTTGTAGTAGTGCAGTTGCACCCGGTGCCACTGCCCATCGCTTACACCTCCTGGCACGAAGGGTGACACCGTGGTGGTGGTCTCACCTGTGGGCACAGCGTAAGGGCAACACAGCCACAGGCAAGGAAGGGTGGTGGTGCCAGGGATGGGATGCCCAGGATGCAGTGCCAGGGATGCAGTGTTGGGGACATGATGCAGAGGATGCAGTGCTAGCAATGGGATGTCCAAGATGCAGTGCCAGGGATGCAGTGTCAGGGATGGGATGCTGGGCATGCAGTGTCAGGCAGTGCCAAGAATTACCAGACCAGGGATGCAGTGAGGAATGTAGTGAGGAATGCAGTGCCGGGAATGGGATGCCCAGGATGTACTGCCAGGCAGCGCCAAGATGGGATGTTTGGGATAAAGTGAGGGATACAGTGAAGAATACAGTGCCCACAAGGGTGCCAGGGTGTGGTGGGGCAGTGCGTACCTGCTGAGAAGGTGAGCTGCAGCTGCTCATCCACAATCTCCAGTGCCACGAAGTCATGCCGCTCATTGAAGCGCCCGTTATACAGCAGGAGCCCATCCCGCTCCTGTGTGGCAAACCTGGGGAACACAAGTGCCAGGAGCGCCCCAATACCCCCCAATCCTACCGTGCCTCTCTGGCACGCCCCGATACCCACTTGACCCTGCCATGACCTGCCCCATGACCTTGTGAGATGCTGGTACCACTGTGAGATGCTGGTACCCATCATCCCCTGCCCCCACCCCACTGCTCCCCATGTCAAGTGGTAACCCACACCCTTTGCTCCCCCTCTGTGCCCTCAGGGTGCCCATCACCCACAATCAATCATCCCACAGCCCATCTAAAGCCTTTGAGACACCCACCACCCCACACCCCAAATTATGCCAATGGGGGCACTCACCCAGTGTCAACAAGACATCCATCACCTCACACCTCATCACCTCATCTCACACCAACGGGCAACCATCAACATCTACCCCATAACCCATGTGACACCCACAGGGGCACACATCACCCCCCACCTCCCCAGATTCCTCCAGGCTCACGTAAGGCCAAGGGTGAAGTGGAAGCGCTGGCGGAGCCCACGAAAAGTGAGGAAGGAATGCGGGGGGAAACTGCGGGTGCTCATGGTGCAGAAGGGCTTCTCATAGTGCCCGGGGGGGCACTGACACTGGAATCCCCCAACCAGCAGGTTCAGGCAGGTTCCCCCATTCCGGCAGACCCCCGGGGTGCAGCGGCCCCCCCGGGCACTCAGCTCACAGTGCTCCCCTGTGTGACATCCAGAACCCCAAAACTGGGGTGAGGAGTCCCATCTCCCCCCACACCTTCCCATTAAACCCAGAGTGGCCCCTCCCAGATGCTCAGCTTTCAGGGCTCCCCTGTGTGATACCCTGATGCCACCAGCATCCCAAAAATGGGGGGTGGGGGTCCTCTCTCCTCCCCACCCCCCAGTAACCCCCAAGTTCTCCCTCCAGGCACTCACAGGGATACCCAATGTGACACCAAGCACCCTAAGTGGGAGGGTGGGGATCCTCTCTCCCTCCCCCCAGCATCTTTATCCCCAGCTCTATCACCATGGCAACCACCTCCCTATTGCCATGGAAACCCAGAGACACCACCCCCTCCTCTCACATCCCCTCCCCCACTTGGCTGGCAGCCCCCACTAGGAGGTCCCGAGGGCCCTGGAGTCCCACAGTGGGGGTAGGGGGTATGGTCCCAGTGCCACCAGTCTACTGGCAGAGGGAGAGAGGCAGGAAGGAAAAGAGGGCTGAAGAGGAGCTGGATGAGGAAAGACGAGGATGGACACTATGAGGACAGGTTGGCCAGTGGCTCTAACCAGTGAAGTCTTTGTGGCACTCGCAGGTGTATCCGCCCTCACGGCTCCGGCACCGCCCATTGCTGCCACAGGGGCTGGAGTAGCAGAGGTCGATTTCAGTCTCGCAGTAGTCACCAGTGAAGCCAGGTGGGCAGCGGCAGCGTAGGCCCGTGACAGGGTGGATGGGGCGAAAAAGGATGGTGTCAGAGGCGAGGAAGGGTGCGGAGCTGTCGAACTGCAGGACGGAGACGCAGCGCATGTAGTTCTCGCAGGGCTCGCGCAGACACACGTTGTCATCAAAGGGCAGGACATGCTGGGCCGTGGTGGCTGCCAGGAGCGACCGGTTAAGGTACAGCTGCTCCTGCAGCTCCTCTGATGAGAAGAACCGTGATGTGCCTGGCACCGCCGTTGGCAGCAGTGCTGAGAGGCTGACGTTGAGGATCCGTGCCGACCCCACATCTATGTCCGTCTGGATGTTGAAGAGGACGACATGGTGGCGGGGGGTGGCCAGGACAGCAGCCACCCCCTCCAGGAAGCGGCTGAGCAGGGGGGACAAGAAGAGCTCCTGGGACATGTCAGCCAAACGCAGGGTGATGCTGTTGCTGAGCATCTCATCTGTGATCACTGTCACCCGCAGCGTGCACTGTGCTGTTGTGCTGTGAATGCCATCTGGGGACAAAGAGGGGACACAAGAGGGAGTCACTGACAGCATAGGACAACTCTGGGAAAGGATGGTGGCATGGGAATAGTGCTGGATATGGGGCAACCAACCAAATCAGCTGCTATTGGATGGGGACAATGCTACGGGGGCTTGATCTGCTTGGCCACCATAGAATGGGGACAGAGTTGGCCATGACACAGCTAACCTATATAGACACTGTGGAATGGGGCCAATACTGGCTATGAGGTGGCCATCCCACTTAACCAGTATGAAATGGGAACAGTCAGGTGAGGAGAGTGCAGGCTATGGGAGACCTTTCCTGCTCAGCCACCAAGGAATGGAGACAGTGATGGTTATAGAGTTGGTGCTGGTTATGGGGCTGGTGTTGGTTTTGGGGTGTCTACCCCACCTGGCCATCACAGGGCAGGGACAGCAGGATGGAGACATCGTTGGCAATGGGGCTAGAACTGGTTACAAAAGGCTCCTGTCCCACCTGGCCACTATTAAATGGGGACAATGCTGGTTATCGGGCTGGGGCTGGTTGCGGATGCCCATTCCACTTGGTGACCATGGAATGGGTATAGTGTGGGTCATCCTGCTTGGACACTGTGGAGTGGGGGTATCTGAATGGGGTTGGTGGTTGGTTATGGGATTGGAGCTGGTTATGGGGTTGGCGCTGGTTTCTGGGGCTGGAGCTGTTGCTGGTATGGGGATAGTGCTGGTTAAGGGGCAGGAGCTGGTTATGGGGCTGGTGCTGGTTATGGGGTTGGTGTTGATTGTGGGGCTGGTGCTGGTAGGGAAGCAAAATCTCTGCTAAGCACCCACCTTTCTCCTCCTTCTCTTTGTCCTTCCCCTGGCTGAGGGCAGCAGGATGCAGGACAGATGGGGAGCAGGCAGACAGACAGATGAAGGGAGCATGGGGGGCCAAGCAGGCAGAAGGGGGTGCCGCAGGGGGTGGCAGGGGCCAGGGCTGCCCAATGGCCCGTGACTGGTGGCCAGTGGCCGGCAGGGGGAAGGTTGCCATGGCCGCAGCTGCAAGGGCCCAGCTATGGCTGGACCTTTTGTTTCCCTCCTGCTTGCCCCTGCGCTTGGGGGGGGGGGGGGGGGGGGGGGGGGGGGGGGGCGGGACGGCACTCCCTGCCCCCATCCTTTGTGCCCTGGGCCCCCTGCTTTGTGTGGCCAGAGCAAGGAAACCCAGCCAGGGAAAGCTGGAGGGTAATGGGGGCCATGTGCCTGGGGACAATGGACACCAGGCATGGCCTGTGGCCCAGTTTCCTCCTGACCTGAGGGTCTCCTGCAGGTGACCAAGGAGATATTCCCCCACCTTGGGGTGACCCCCATCTCCCCATCAGAAGCACCTCCTGAACACCCCACCACCCAAACAGTGCTGACAACTGATGGAATAACTCTCCTTATCTTGTGACACCCCTCCTCACCGGGTTTGGGGACCTCTCAGTGGAGGTCAGACTGCCCCCCCAAATACACACACCAGGCCCTGTATCTCCTGCCCTGAATTCATCAAGTGGAGTCTCCTGGAAACACAAACATTGCGGTGCCAGGACTCCCCCAGTACTGCACTGCACCCTGAGCCTTCCCAGATTCACCCATCAGACCCCCCATAACAAGCCCCCAAGGATACCAGGACCCTGCTGGCCCACACCAGCCTCTGCTCCCCCAATGCATGCAGTGGGTCCTGCCCCATCCTGCTCAGTGGCATACAGAGAAGTGCCAGGACCACCTCTAGACAGCTCAGGGGGGTGGGAAAAGCAAAGAGGCCCAATACATGCAGTGGGTCCTGCCCCATCCTGCTCAGTGGCATACAGAGAAGTGCCAGGACCACCTCTAGACAGCTCAGAGGGGTGGGAAAAGCAAAGAGGGTGCTAGGGACCCCAGTGGCCTCCGGCTTGGACGTCTGCACTGTGAGGGAGGCACAGCATCCCATTATCCCCCCTCCCCTAGATCTGGAGGGTGGAAGCAATCAGGATGGGGTGTTGGAACTCTGAAACACCTCAGTGGGGTGGTGGGACCCCACAACACATCATCTCTTCTGATCTGGAGGGTGAGGGCAGCCAAAACAGTGTAGTGAGACCCCATAACAGCTCACCTCCATGCAAAAATAGATGTCAATGTGCCACAAATCTCACGCGCCTACCCCCGCAAGGTGACCTCCATGGGTGGGGGTCTTACCAGAGACAGACACCCTCATGATGGCTTCAAGTGGGCGATTGTTGTCCAGGGCTGGGCTGAGGCGCAGGTCCCCACTGTGTGGGTCCAGCAGCACGAGGTTGAGCTCATTGCCCTGCTCAAATGCGTAAGTGAGGTGGTCAGAGACATCAGGGTCATGGGCAGGGATGCGGCCAATGATGCCCCCAGGGAAGCTGCCAGAGCGGTTGGTGATGTAGTTATTGAAGAGGATCTCAAAGTTCTTGAGCTGGGGGCTGTTGTCATTGGTGTCACACAAGCGTACATGGATGGTGGCCCGACTGACCAGTGGAGCTGAGGTTGCCTGGACCACCATGATGTATTCGGCCTTGGTCTCATAGTCCAGGTCAGCTAGGGCAGTGAGCTCTCCGGAGAAGATATCCAGCTGGAAGACCTCTGGGATGTTGCCCTCCACAATCTGGTACATGATCTGGGCATTGGTGCCCTCATCGGGGTCAGTGGCAGTGATCTGGGCCACCACCAGCCCAATGGGGCTGTTCTCCTCCACAAAGATATCAAATTCATCCCGCTCGAACACAGGTGGGTTGTCATTGACATCCAACACTGTCACCTGGATCTCCACTGGTGTGCTCCGGGCTGGGACCCCCTTATCCACAGCGAATGCCCGCAGGGAATACAGCGGCACATTCTCCCGGTCCAGACGGCGCAAGGTGCGGACAATGCCCGAGGTGGACTCAATGATGAAGTCACCATCACCATCATCACCCCCTTGGAATGTGTAGAAGACCCTGCCATTGAGCCCAGAGTCACGGTCAGTTGCAGAGACCTGAAGGACACTGGTGAAGGTGGGAACATCCTCATAGATGGATCCCTGGTAGGAATGACGGAGGAACTGGGGTGCATTGTCATTGACATCACTCACCAAGATCTCCAGGTAAGTTGTGTCGGATTTCTGTGGGATACCGTTGTCCTGCGCTGTGATGGCCAAGGTGTAGGACACCTGGTCTTCATAATCCAGCTCCATCTGGGTGGTGACAGCACCAGTCTCAGCGGCAATGCTGAACTGAGGGATACTGTCCTCCATCAGGTAGGTGATGCGGGCATTGTCCCCTGTGTCCTCGTCTGTGGCGCTAATGACCACCACTGTTGTGCCCACTGGCTGGTCCTCATTGATGCTGACAGTGTAGTGGGAGCTCTGGAAGACGGGGCGGTGGGTGTTAGCATCGGTGACATTGACAACCACCTGGGCAGTGTCCTGGCGGGTGCCATCAGAGGCAGCAATGGTGAGCAGGTACTGCCGCTCCAGCTTGTAGTCCAGTGGCAAGGCAAGGGAGATGAGCCCACCACCGCTCTGGCTGGTGATGGAGAAACGGTTACGGGTGTTGCCACTGGAGATCTGGTATGTGATGATGCTGTTAGCATCACGGTCAACAGCAGAAACAGTCAGGACACTGGTGCCCACTGCTGCATCCTCATTCAGGCGGGCACTGTACTCCCGCTGGGTGAACTCAGGGCTGTTGTCATTGACATCCAGGATGGTGACACTGACACTGGCCATGGAGGCCTTTGGGGGGATGCCCTGGTCCTGCGCCTCCACCCCAAAACTGTAGAAGTCAACCACCTCCCGGTCCAGCTCAGAGGCCACCAAAATCCAACCAGTGCTGTTGTTGATGGCAAAGGGGAGGCTGGTGCCAGTCTCCAGCAGGGAGTAAACTAGCCGGCTGTTGTCACCTGAATCAGCATCAATGGCTTGTACATGGATGACGGAGTAGCCTACAGGGACGTTCTCCAGCACAGTGGCCTGGAAGGGTGTGCTGACGAAGATGGGTGCATTGTCATTGACATCCAACACCTGGATGGTAACCAAACCACTGATGTTGGAGAGAGGTGGGCGGCCACCATCCTGCGCCCGGATCCGCAGGGTGAACTCCTTGGTGACCTCGTAGTCCAGTGGGGTAATGACATCCAGTATGCCTGTCTGCGCATCAATGTAGAAGTGCCCACGGGTGTTGCCACTGACAATGCTGTAGTGAACCAGTGCATTGCTGCCTTTGTCACGGTCGGTGGCCATCACCTGCAGAACTGCTGCATTGGGCACCACGTCCTCAGGGACCTGTGCCATGTAACGCTGCTCGCTGAACTGCGGCGCATTGTCATTGTCATCCTCCACAGTGATGCGGACAGTGGCTGTAGCACTCCGGGGACTGGGATCCTGGCCCTGGTCCGTGGCCTCCACCAACAGCTCAAAGGTATCCACCACTTCTCGGTCCACAGGGCCACGGGTGCGGATGACGCCTGAGCGGGAATCGATCTCAAAGACCTCATTGGTGTCACCAGTATTGAGGAGGCGGTAGAGGATGTTGGCATTGGGACCAGTATCGCCATCGGTGGCCCGCACTGTCAGTACCTCATAACCCACCTCCAGATTCTCTCGCACGCTCTCCCGGTATTCTGGCTGCTCAAAGGCTGGGTCATGGTCATTGGCGTCGCTCACCATCACCGTCAGTGTGGCCATGGCACTGCGCCGTGGTGTCCCGTGGTCCACTGCCGTCATGCGGAACACATGAGTGGTCTTGCTCTCACGGTCCAGCGGTGCAGTGGTGCTGATGGCACCAGTGACAGGGTCCATGGTGAAGAGGGCATCAGAGCGGCTGTCAAAGAGTGCAGCCATGGCATAGTGCAGCTGGCCTGCCTCCCCTTCATCAGGGTCCTGTGCTGTCACTTGTGTCACTGGTGTGCCTGCTGGCTGGTTCTCCTCCACTGTGGCCTGGTAGCTGGAGGGCTGGAACTGTGGTGCTGTGTTGGGGCTGCGGCAGGGGCGGTGGTGAGGTATGGGGGGCCTGGGGACCACTGTGGTCTGTGACTCCCCAACATTCCCAGTGCCACTGGTCTCCCTGGGGATGTCGGTGTTCCCAGCATGTCCAGTGTCCACAGTGCTCCTGGTGTCGCTGGGGTCTTTCCCAGTCTCCCCATTAGCTTCAGTATCTCTGGTGCTCTCAGTGTCCCTGGGGATTTTCTTAGTGCTTCCAGCATCTCTGGAGACTCTCCCAGTCTCCCCAGGGAGTTCAGAATTCCTGATGCCCCTGGGGATTGGAGTGCTCCCAGTGCCCCCAACACCCTCAGTGCTCAGCACATTCCCAGAGCTCCCGGTGTCCGTGGGGATGTTGGTGTCCCCGGTGTGTCCAGTATTCCTGGTGCTCCTGGTGCCCCTGAGGACGTGGGTGCTCCCAGTATCTCCAGTTCCTCCAGTAATCCCGGTGCCTCCACTATCCCGGGTGCCACCAGCGCCCCTGGTGCTTCCTCCAGCGTCCCCAGTGCCTCCAGGCTTCCAGGTGTCTCCAACGTTCATGGTGCCTCCAGTGTTCCCGGTAACCCTGGTGCCGCCGATACCTGGAGACCCCGTAACGCCGCCGCCACTATCCCCACTGGAAGAGCCGTTGCCTGGTGCGGTCCCATCGCTGCCCGCGGGCAGTGCGGGCCCAGCGCTGTCGCCGGTTCTCGGCGGGGGCCGCGCACCACCGCGCTCCTCGGTGCTGCCGCGGAGCTGGAGTGGTGCCGGGAGCGTGCCGGACGGACGGGTGCGGGTGCCGGTGCCGACACCGGAGCTGATGCCGGTGGGGGTGCCGGAGCCGATGCCAGTGCCCACGGGGATGGCCGGTCCCGGTGCAGACAGCAGCAGCAGCAGCAACAGCGGCCGCAGCGGGAGTGCGGCCCGGCGGGTGGGCGGAGGACCCATGGCCGCCCGATGCCCCCGGTGCCGGTTGCTGGTCCCCGCAGCGACCCGCGCCGCCGCCTGCGCCCCGCCCTCGCCCGCGCGCGCCCGCCAGGGCGGAGCCGACAATTCATCGGCCCGACCGCGCTTAAAGGAGCCACCGCCCCGGGCACCTGCCGGGGGCACCCACAACCGCACCGGTAGCGGTAGCGCGGGGCAGCGAGCGCGCACTGCGAGCAGGTTCCGCACGCTCATGTGAGGTGCACATGTGCGCCCTGCGCGCACATACGTACATACACACAGGTGAAGGGCCTTGGACGCACCTGTGCCTTGCGGGCACGCATGTTGCACGCGCAGGAACACACACGTCGCACGTGCAGGGCACACAGGCACCAGCGAGCACATATGACATGGGAACCACGTATGTGACACACAAAGCACATGTGAAACACACACGGAGCACATACATGTGAGGCAGAGCACGTGTGTGACACAGCAGAGATCATGTGAGTAAACACACAGCACATGTGTGGCACATACAGCACGTGTGACATACTCATGCCCCCAAGCCCCCCGTATCCCCAACGCTGGCCGTGACTCCACACACGGGAGTCCGTGTCCCCTCACTCCGTAGGCAGCCCTCCCGATTCCCGGCCTCGTCCCACCGCACCAGGACCGGGGGCAATAGAACAGACAGGGAGCGACTGAACCAGTCTGAGAGGGGCTGAGGAATGCTGGGAGCACTGGGACTAACTTGGAGAGACAGGAGGTGTTGGGGGGCGCTGGGACAGACTGGGAGGGACTGGAGAAGCTAGACAGTGCTGGGGGCCCCCCCTCCCCAAGTCGGCGCTGGTCCCAGGGCGTGGGTGCAGGCAGGCGGCGAGGAGTCGAGCTCCCCCACGGCGGAACGGGTCCGACGAGTATCAGGGAAGGCCCCCCCAGCACCGGGGCGGTGCTTGGAGCGCCGGAACCCCCCACCTCCGCCGGGAGCTCCGGTGACTCACTGGGCCGCTCCCCGCCGGTGCCACCCGACATCCACGGCCCAGCCGGAGTTGCCCACGCATACGCAGCGGGGCGCAGCCATGGCTCCCACAGCTTGGGGGTGGAAGGGGGCAACCCTCCCTTGTGTCACCCCACCCCGGAAAAGGGGGCGGGCAGCAGCTGGGGCTGAGGCTGGGGGCCCTCGGTCCCACTTTGCATCACAAAGGGGCTTTGTCTGGGGCTTTGTGTGGGGCTGGCAGGAGGGAAAGAGAACAGGGACAACGGAGTGCGGGGGAGGGGGGGGAGGAAGGGTGGTGTACAACAGAGACACTTCCCCGGGCTGGACCCTCCCCCTTCCCTCCTCGGAACCCCCACGAACACACAGCTCAGCAGCTCTTGGCTTTATTTTGGATGGAGAAGGGACATGTTATGTGGCCACGGGGGTCCCCAACACCACTCAGCTAGAGGGGGACACATGGGGAATCCCAGCCCCACTCAGCAGGGTAGGGGGGACACATAGGAAGAGGGGCAGCGCCCTGACAATGTCAGTTCTTTATAGCACGTGGGGGGACAGACAGTGACTCCCCTCCGATGCAAAGATGATAGTGAAGGGCATAGCCTGGCAATGAAGGTGAGATGATTCGGGAGGCCCCCAAAATCCTTGGGGAGTGGGGGGACACCCTCAGACCTCCATGTTCTTCATCTGCTCCTCCAGCACCTGGTCCCGTCCCCCCCCCGCCTTCTTCTTGCCCCCCCCTTCCTGCTGCTTCTTCTGCTTCTTGGACAGCTCCTGCTCAATGGGTGCCGGCTTGACAAATGGAATCAGCTCGCGCAGATCTGGGGGGACAAGGGACCCCTGTCACCCACCCCTGCCAAGGAGCAGGGGATGGGGAGGGCATAGGGGGATGTTACCTGGGGGCATGAAGTTCTGGAGCTTCTCAGGGATGCGGATGCCCTCAGGGGTCTGGTGGTTCTCCAGGATGGCGCAGATGGTGCGAGTGGTAGCACACATGGTGGCATTCAGCATATGCACAAACTCCACCTGTGGCAGGGGGACACAGGGGACGCATGTGACATCGGGAAAGCAAAGGAACACAGGAAGAAACCTCCCATGCCCAGTAGCCTCACCTTGTCCATCATCTTCTTGGTCTGGCCATAGCGGATGCGCAGGCGCCGGGCCTGGTAATCAGTGCAGTTGGAACAGGAGACAAGCTCACGGAAGGCGCCAGAGCCAGGGAACCAGGCCTCCAGATCCAGTTTTTTGCTAGCTGCATGGTTCAGGGACCCTGGAGGGGGGACAGTGCTGAGTGGGGGGTCCCACTGCCATCCTGAATTTGCCTATCCTGAGGCAGTGTAGGGCGAAGCCTCCGAAGTCACTCCCGCAGTTTGGTGCGATCCAACATGGATTCCTGCTCTGCCATAGTGATATGGGGTTACCTCTCAGCCATGGAAATGTGGAGTCCCACCTTGGCCACAGGGTCAACAAGCCACAGGTTGTTTGGTCATGGGGATGTGGGAGCCCTGCCTGGACACGGAGATGGGGAACTCCTCCTCAGCCACAGGACACCGGGTTCCTGCTATGCCATGGGGATATGGGGGGATCCCACTTGATCACAGGAATATGGGGGTCCCTCTCAGCCATGTTGACATGAGATTCCCACTCAGCTATGGGAACATGGGGCTCTTTCTCAGCCACATGGTCATAGGCTTCCAAACACTTGACTAGGGGGAAATGGAATTATGCCATGGGGATCTGGGATTCCTATTTGGCCATAGGGATGAGGGGTTCCTGCTCAACTGTGGGGAGGTGGAGTTCCAACTTGGCTGTGGGAGTGTGGGGCTCTCACTCAGCCACAGGGAGCTTTTAAATGAGATCTTTTTTCCTGTGAGCATTTCCAGGAGGAGCTGGAACACTCCAACTGTCCCTCTGGAAGGCACAGCAGGAGCAATCCATCACCAACCCAGAGCAAGGCTGAGGATTCCACAGAAAACAAAATGTCCCTTTCTCTTCCTCCTCAGCATGGGGACAGCAATGAGCCAGGGACAAGAAACTGACATGCTGGGAAGAAGGTCAGGGACTCCCTCAACCCCCTGTGGCACAGGAGCCCCTACCTGAGACAATATTAACGATGTGGTAGGGAATCCCAAGGGACTGGTAGAATTCCTCAGCTGTGGCCATCATCTCCTCAAATATCTCCCAGGATTTGTTGTCATGGGGGGAGGAGTAGACAAACTGCTCAATCTGCAGAAGGAATTCCACAGTGACACCCAGTACATCCTAAATTCCAACTGAAAACCTGCAGTGACACTGGGTACAGCCCAAATTCCCATCAGAGTACCACAGTTACACTGGGTACATTCTGAATTGCCACTGGAACATTGCAGTGACATTGGGTACATCCTGAATTCCCATTGACAACACTGCAGTTGACACCAGGTACACCCCAAATTCCCATAAGGTTCATCCCAAATTCCCACCAGGTTCACCCTATGGTGACCCCCTGTACACTCTGAATTCCTGCTGGAACCCCACAGTGACACCAGGTACACCATGAATTCCTGCTGGAACATCACAGTGATATGGGGTATAAACCCCAACTTCCTGCTGGAATACCATGGTGACAATGGGTACACCCTGAACTCCTGCTGGGTACACTGCAGTGGCACCAGATACACCATGAATTCCCACTGAAACATGCTGAATTCCTACTGGAACCCCACAGTGATGCTGGGTACACTCTGAATTCCCACTAGGACACCACAGCAACCCTCAGTACACATGAATTCCTGCCAGGACTGCTCCTTCACCTTCTCAAATTGGTGGACACGGAAGATGCCGCGGGTGTCCCGGCCATGGGATCCCACCTCCTGGCGGAAGCAGGTGCTGAGCCCTGCATACTTGAGGGGCAGATCCTCAGGCCGCAGCCACTCGTCGCGGTGCAGGGCGGCAATAGGCTGCTCTGACGTGGCAATCAGGTATTTCTCATCGATGGAACTGTCCTCCGCCCGCTCACTGCCCTTCCCGATCACCTGCAGGGGACATGACCCACCAGTCCTCTTCCAGCTGTTCCTGCACCTACAGGGACCAGCAGGGAGGTTTTCCAGGGCCAGATGGTTTAGGAATTCATCACAGGAGGAATTTGTTGGTCCTTCAAAGGGGCTGATGGCAGGGACAAGTCACCTGTATCACCCATGGAAATGGACCCCAGAGATAAGCCACCTCCTTGTCACGTCATCACCATCACAAGCCACCTCCTTGTCACCTATGTCACCCATGGACCCCAGAGAATGTCACCTCCTTGTCACTGCACTGCCATCACGTGTCACCTGTACAAGTGGACCCCAAAGATGAGCCACCTCCTTACCATCATGTGGCACCCATAAACATCGGCCCCAGAGATAAACCACGTCCTTGTCACCACATCACCAATGAAGATGGAGTCCAGAGACCAGCCATCTCCTTGTCCACCTCATGGCCATCATGGTGTGTCACCCATGGAGATGGACCCGAGATGAGCCACCTCCCTGTCACTGCAGTGTCACCACAGAGTGTTTCCCATGGAGGTGGACCCCCAAGACAAGACACCTCCCTGTCACATCATTACCATCACAAAGTGGAGATGGATCCCAAGGAGAGGGGAAGGAACCACTGCTACAATTGCTGCCATCACCACAGCCTTGCCAGGGCAGAGGGGACCCTGCTGCCTCCCTACTCACAGCCCCATGGGGGTGGCTTGCTCCCAAGTCCAGTCCCAAATCTGGAGCAGTCCCTTACCTTGTAAAGCTCCTCGTCAAACTGGCTGAGCTGGGCCACCTCCTGCATCACCTCCTTGCGCATGAAGAAGGGGGTGTACACCGGGGTGTACCCACGGGCCTGGAGGCTCTGCAGTGCATACTGGATCAGTGCCTGCTCCAGGAATACCAACGGGCCCTGGGAACAAGGGTAACGCTGTCTGTCACATACACACTCCTTGCCGGGCTGCCCCTCCTTGCTCAGAGGGCCCAGGAGACATGGAGCCCTCAGAGCTGGAATGGCTGTCAGGCTCAGCATCACCCCAGACTGCAACAGGAACAGATCCTGATGCACCACTGTGGTCAGAGTCCATCCCAGACCCCCACCACAGAGGCTCCCATCACCCATCGCAGGGGAGGAGAACCCAAGGCCCCTGTCCCTCCTCATTCCCCTCTGAAACCCATCATTCTGGGGTCACAGCTCTCACCTTAAGGAAGTAGCCACGGCTGCCAGCCACCACGGCGCCCTTTTCCCCCTCATAGCCATCCACCATCACCACCAGATCCACATGGGAATACTTCTTCCTGCAGCTGCAGTCACCCCACACCCGCTCCACCTTGTTGTCCACATCCTGCAGGAACCCAGAGAAAAAAAGGGAAGTGGTAGCCTATCACCTACTCAGTGCCCTGGAACACTGTGACACTAATCCCTGAAATACACTGGGCCCACTTTGGGAGCTCAAACTCCAGCCTGTAGCTTATTGTGCGGCCACTTGGCAGCGAGCTTGGCCCAGTTGTGCTCCTCCCGGAAAAATATTCCTGAGGGATGAATGGAGACAGCAGAGGTGAGACCCAGTCTCCACTGCAGGAAGTGCCTTTCCCACAAATTCCCCCAACAATGGTGTGCCCAGTGTTGTCTGAGGTGCTCTTTTTCTGATCCCAGTGGGAAATACCGGCCTGTCATGCTGATTTCCCTCACCCGCCCATCCAGCCCGGCTTGGGAGATCCCTCGCTGGGAGCACCCTGCTTCCCACTGTGAGCTTCCTGGCTCTGCTGACCCAGCCCCACCTCCCTTCCCGTGTCCCACCTCATCATTGCTAATGGGCACAGAGGGGTGGAGGAGGTTCCCAATCTCCCGGAGGCTCTCAAAACGTTCAGCCTCTAGCCGCAGGCGCTCAGAGTCGCACTCCAGGATGGCCTCATCAATGAGCAGCCGAACTTTCTTTATTTGGGATACCTGGAGACACTGTAGAGAGACCTCTGCATGAGGTAGGGAAGGGAGAAGACCACCAGGAAGAGGGGCCTGCTCACCCAGCACAGGGAATCCTGGGCCCAGCATGGTGAATTCCAGACCCTCCACAGATTCTGGAGTGAGTCCCTGGGCTGGACACACTCAAGAGCAGCCTGAAGGGACAGAGAGGTGACACGCTAGGCTCTGGAAGGCCTGAGCTGCTCCCATGGCAACCAGGACTGCACTCATTAACCAGGGTGATTACCAAACTGGGATCAAAGCATGCAGGGAGGGACACACTGACATAGAAGGACTCATGGTGCTTCAATTCCCAGGGATGAGCCTTTGACTGACACAGAGCAATGCTGGGGAGATCAAGGACACCAAGGAAGAGTCAGTTCTTGCTGGTGTGGGACTGGGAGATAAAGGATCTTCCTGGCTGGGGAATCAGGCTCCCCTCATTTGGTGGGCACTTCAGGCCACCAATTTGGGCAAGTCCAGGCAAAGCTCTGGACAAACTGTAGGCACAGTGGAGGGAGTTGGGTACTCACTCACCCCCAGGACATCAGCCGTGAGTTCATCCAGATTCTGTGCACTCTCTGGTACCGATTCATCCGTCCCTACTGGCTCCTTTTTCTGCAGCAGTAGGAAAAAGGAACCCCGGGAGAGTTAAAGAGTAAAAATCCGGGGGAAAACATCCCTCAGTGGCACAAAGGAGAGGCTGGAGGGCTGGGAAAAGGAGAGATGTCACCGCTTGGTGATGTCCCACCATGAGGTGACTCAGGGCACTCATGTCCCACCTTCATCTTGTCTCCAATGGTTTTGCTGCACAGGTTCTTCAGCTTGTTCAGGTTGTCAGCACGAAACCTGCCTGGAAAGGAAGGCAGTGGCTGTCACCTGGAGTGGGAGAAGGGCTGGGGCCCCCTGGTGCAGAGAGGTGATATGGAGAGCCCACGGGAGCAGCAGTGGGAGTGGCAGCTCCAGGAATACCCACAGGCACCAGGCCTGGGGTTTTTGGGAGGACAGAGGTTGATCGTGTGGAACAGAGCTGCAGGGAGTAGGGATGTCATAGGAAAACACCTAGAATGACATTGCACTGGGACCCCCATGCCAGGCTGGAAACCCCCATGATGTGCTGGGACCACGCTGGGATGGGACAACCAAACTCTAAGATGAGAACTCCACACTGCAATTCCCCATGCTGGGCTGGAACCCCCACATTGAAACAGGACCTCCACACTGGGATCCTCATGAGAGGATGGGATCTACCACACTGAGCTGGAAGTCCCATGCCAGGCTGGGAACCATGCACTGGAATGTGATCTCCACTCCATGCTAGAATCCCTCACATTGAGCTGCGACCCCCATGCTGGACTGGGAACCCCACCCTGCCAAGATGAGGATCCCTCCACCAGGATGGGACTCCCACATCAACATAGGACCTCCATACTGCACTGGGACTCCACCCCCCCAATGCTGGGCTAGGACCCTCATACTGGGCTGGGACCCCCACATCAGGTTGGGACCCCTCCCATGCTGCACTGAGACACCCATGCTGGGATGGGATCCCCCCTGTTAGAGGCCCAGAGCCCCCCCATGCTTGGACCCCCCTGCTAGGATGGGACCCCCACACCACGCTGAGACCCCACATTGTGATGAGACGCCTCCCTCAGCAGGATGGGATTGCTAAGGGCTGAGCAGATCTTGAGATCTGAGGCCACAGAGACAAGATTCAGGGGGTGTTGGATGAGGGGAGCATGGCTGTTCCCCCTTCACGACCCCAGTGCTGGGAAGGGCAGAGTCCAGGACCCCGGGCAGCTCAAGCTGGGGACACCCAACACCCAGAATGAGCCATCCATCAGTGGGAGGGATCAGCCCCCAGGGGATTCAGAGCCAGGGAACACACAACAGGACACAGCACGGCACAGCACGGGCTCCACGGCACCAGCACCGTGGGATTGCATCAGCCCGTGCATCCTGACAGCCTGCGTCACCTCGTCACCTCCTGTAGCCGCCACCCGTCGTTCTCCAGCACCGCCCTCCCGGGGACACAGAGCCCACGGGAAGGGGGCTAGGAAGCAGATGATCCCACGGGATGAAACGCTCTGGGATAAAATGAGGGCATGGCCGGAGCCAGGGACGCCCGGGCAAGATCCCACCAGGACATCAAGACGAACGCATTAAAGGGGAGCCCGAAGCTCCGCTTTCATCCCGCAGCAGTGGAATGCTGGGGTGCCCTGGGAACGGCGGGGTTTGGGAATACCCACTCCTCCCGCCGCCCTCCAACTCCTCTCTAAATCCGGCACCTTCTGACAGAGCTGGATGCGGATCCCGCTGCCTCATATCCCACCGGGAGCCACGGGGCGGTTGCTCCTTCCCCAAGCCGTCCAGGTGTGGGTGTACCCCAAATCTGGGGGTGACACCGTCTAGGATCCCCCCCCCGCCCAGCTGGATGCTGTGGCAGTGCACGGAGCGGATCCCTGGGGATCGCAAAGGGACGGGATCCGTGTGCGGTCTCAGGGGAACCTGGGACCTGCCCCCCAGCCTGGGAGAAGGGAAGGCAGTTCTAGAGGGAGAACTTCTCCCACATCAATCCCTGTGGCTCGGGGGATCCACCCAGAGACGAGCCCTCGGTCTCTGTTGCGATCTGCCCACAGGATCCAGTCCCAGAGCGCAGTGATCCACCGAGGTGATCCCCGAGGGCTGCGGAGGAATCACCAAACAGCTGGGGAGGGTGGGAAAGACCTCCCCTAAAAGTCACCCCATCTCAGCGAGGAGATTCGGTTATCATTGTGGGAGCCGGCTCCAGGTCCTCGGGAGGGAGGGAGAGCGGGAGAGAGGGACCCCTAGGGGACCTCCTATCCCCGAGGAGGGGCGATGGTGGGGGAGTCCCATCCCCTGCGGACCGGTCACCAGGCTGACGGGGTGGGGGGGGGTAAGGGACCGGGAGGGGGAGACATACCCGCGTGTGACAAAGAGGTGACAAGCCCTCGGGGGTCCCCCAGCCCGAAGGTTCCCTCGCACTCCACCCACCCCCACGTACACCTCCGCCAGGCGCCGTCCGCTCGCACCAGCGCATCCACCAGCGCGGGGTCCTTGAAGCGCTTGCGCTGCATTTCCCGCACCATGGCGGGATCTCCGCCCTTGTCGGCGCGGAACAGGTCCAGGTCCAGCACCATGACGGGTGATGGCGGCGGCGGCACCGGGAACACCGGCGGGGACAGCTGCTCCGCGCGCGTGCGCGGGAAGAGGCGTGGCCGCGGTGTGGCGGCGGCGATGCGGGTGGGGGTGCAGCAGCGCCCCTTGGTGGGTTGGAGGTGGCGCAGCAGGACGGGAGAACCGGGGTATGGAGGGGCAAGGGAGGTATGGGAGCGATTTGGAGGGTCTGGGGGGGCCCGAGCGGTCCGAGCATCCCTCACCCCCACCAAGGGGGGGTTCCAGCGGGTCTGGAGGCCCAGGCAGGGCGGGAAGACTGGGGTATTGGGAAGGTATGAGACGCTTTGTGGAGGATATGAGGGGGACTGAAGTGGCCCGAGCGGTCCGAGCATCCTTGAGCCCCCCCGCCAGAGGGGTCTCCGCGGTTCTGCCCTCGCACCCTGAGCATCCCTGCGGTTCCTCAGCCACATCCCAGGGATACTGGTGGGCTCTGGGGATCTCCTACCCAAGGACGCCCCGCACCCCAGTTGTTCATGGGGGTCCCAAGAGCCGCCCCACAACCCTCTACAGCACCCCATGTCTGTGGCTGTCCATGGCACCACATGTCACCCCATGTCATCCCACTGTCCCCTCCTTGGGGGCTCCGGCGGGGTCCTGGTGCCTCCACCCATGTGGGGGATCTTATACCCCTTTCCCCACGAGGGGGCGTGCAGATGGAAGTCAAAATTCCGCTGCTTCCCCACGTGTGCACCCCTGCCCCACCCCTAGGTACCCACTCCCACACGTGTGACACCCTGCGCACACCCCCACACCCTCCCTCCACCATTTTGGGTGCCCACGGCCAGCTCCCCGCACCCCCTATGCGTGTCCCCCCACCCCTGTGTGCCCACACACATGGAGCCCTTATACAAACCCCACTCCTGTATTTAGCATTTTTGGGTTCTCATGATGGGGAGGATACGGGGAGGGCATGGGTGGGGACACACGTACAAAAGCCATAACGAAGCTCCGGTCCGAAGCGGGTCCCTAAGGCCACGCTGGGGGGCGCAGGGGGTGGGCTATGGGTACCCCCCTTTCCCTTCACAGCTGCTCGGGGGTGGGGTGGCCGTGGCTACCCCTCTGCCCCATCACAGCTCCCAGGAGGGCTGGGGGGTGCGAGGGTGCTCCCCATCCTCTTACAGCTCCCGATTGGTGCTGCTGGATGAGGTCCTGAGTGGGACTGAGTCGAATCCATCCGGCAAGCGCTGTGGGGTGGGGAAATTGAGGCCTGGAACCCTCCTGTGGTGGGGAAACTGAGGCCCGGGACCCCACTTGGAGTGGGGAAACTGAGGCCCAGAGCCCTCCAGGGTGGGGAATTGAGGCACAGACCATCCTCAAATCCCATCCCCACCATGGCTTGTCCAGTGGCTGCTCTAGGGTTGTTTCCATCCCCCAACCCCACCCCTCACCTTGGCCGTCAAGGCTTTAAGTTTTCCAAAAAGTGACATTTCGGTGGCAAAGAGCAGCTCGTCCTCCATGTCCTCCCCCTCCATGATGGCACAGCTGTCGGGTGACGTCACCTCACTCTCCCGGGCCACCGTGTCCATCACCAGCTTGGAGTATTTGTATTCCAACCTGGGAATGCAGGTGGTGCCATCACCCTCCCCGTGACAGTGCTAGACCCCATGCCCCAAATTCTGCTGCCAATTTCTCACTTTTGAGTCTTTTTCCAGAAATAGGCAGCAAGCGCAGCCAGCAAGATGGCCACGCACGTCCCAGTGGAAATTCCAACTTTTAGCCAAAAATCCACGCTCCGGCATGCCTGAATCACCTGCGGTGGCAGGGCATCCCCACCATGGCACAGACGGGGCTCCCGCCACACATAGGTGGTTTTCTGGTGGTGGAGAAATGGGGTTCAGGGGCAGTGGGAGCCACAGCCCAGCCCGGGACATGGGGCGGTACCTGAACGCCGCCGATACAGGCACCAACGATGGGGCGGTGGTGAGAGCTGGAGCAGCGAGGACATCCCTCGGCTGTCACCCACAGGAAATGGAAGGTGCAGCCATCACAGGTGCCCTCGGGGCATTTGCTGGGGAGGGACAAAATGGGGGGCTTGGGTGGTGGTGACACCCCAAAGTGGGGAGTTCAGCCAAGGAGAAACCCCACGGTCAAGACAGCATGACAGCAGTATCCCTAAAGTGAAGCACCCCAAAAAAGTATCTACCCATGACAGCATGAGACCTTGGGGGTCCCCAAACCTCCCCCGGGGTCTCCTTTGTTTCACTGCCAACCAGAGAACATGCAGGGCACCAGTGACACAGCCAGGATGACATCTCAGGGTGAGGGACTCTGACACCATGTCAGTGTCATCCCCAAAGCAAAGCACCTCAGGGACACACCCACCCATGACAGTAGAAGATGTTTAAGTCAGTTTAGGAGTCCCCTAAGTCCCGCTTGGTGTCCCCAGTGTCCGATCCTCCCCACCTGGGAACAGCCAGGGTGACAGCTCAGAGTAAGGGACACTGACACTTGTGACACTGGTGTCTCCAAAGCAAAGCACCCCAGGGATGTGCCCAGCCCTGACAGCAGGAGATGCTTGGGTCACCCAAAACCCGCCTCGGGGTCCCCAGTGTTCTCTCCCCACCTGGGGACAGCCAGGGTGCCAGTGCCGAGGTGCAGGGGGTCACAGCGCAGGCGGATGGTGGTGGCCCGGCCACTAGTGCAAGGCTGTGTCATGTCGTTGGACCTGCCAGGGGAATGGGGGGTCAGGAAGACAATGGGGGCACTGTGTGGGTGTCACCCCCTGTCACCTGCTTGTACCTGAAGAAGAAGATTATGTCAGGCAGGTCAGGGTGGCCAGGGGGGAAGAGCTCTGAGGGAGACACGATGCCATCCAGCACAGAGCTGGTGGTGACACCTGCAGGGAGAGAGGGGTGTCTCCAGTCCCACTGGGATGTGTTCCAGTCCCAGTATCCTAGTGCCACCAGAGTGTCCCAGTCCTCCTAGGGTGTCCCAGTGCCACCAAGATATCCCAATCCCAAAAGGGTGTCCCAGTGTCAATGTCCCAGTCCCACCAGGGTGTCTCAAGTCACGCCATGATGTCCCAGTCCCACTGAGGAGTCCCAGTCCCACTGGGGTGTCCCAGTACCACCAGTGTGTCCCTCTGCAGTGCATCCCAGTCCCACAGAGGTATACCAGTGACAATGTCCAAATCCCAAACAAAGCGCCCCTGTAGTGTCCCAGTCCCACCAGGTTGCATTTCAGTCCCATTGGGGCATCCCTGTGCCACCAAGGTATCCCAGTGCTGCTGAAGTGTCCTAGTGCCAGTGTCCCAGTCCCAGCAGAGAGTCCCAATCCCACCAGGGTATCCCACTCCCAGTGCCACTGGGGTGTCCCAGTCCCACCAGGGTGTCTGAGTCCTACTGGGGCATGCCAGTGCCACTGGAGTAGGCCATTCCCTGTCCCACCCATGTGTCCCAGTGCCACTGGGATGTCCTGGTCCCTGACCTCCCAGGGTGTTTTAATCTCAGTGGCACAAGGGTGTCCCAGTCCCACAGGGGTGTCCCAATGCTGGTGTGCCAGTGCCACCAAGGTGTTCCAGTGCCTGTCTCGCCCATGTGTCTCAGTGACCCCAGGGTGTCTCAGGGCACCCCCTCCCTCCTCCCTCCTCCCTCCCCCAGCCCCGCTCACCCAGCAGGTGGTCACCCAGGCTGACAGGCTGAGAAGACAGATCTGCATGGGCACCGGTGACATCAGGGGGCACCAGAATAGCCTGGCACACATAAGAGGTGACCACACGGGCAGGGCCCCCCCGACTTGCTGTCACATTGTCAGCACAGGAGGCCATCTTTCTGCCCTGCAGGGACACACATGACATGTGTGGGGTGGGAATGTGTGTACAAGGGACTGGCATTTCTGTGTGCAAGGCCATAGGTGTGCAGGTGTGGCTGCACAAGTGTTCACATTTATCTGCATGAGTGTTCACATACATCTGCACAGCTGTGCAAGTGTGTGTGTTACTGCACATGTGACTGCATAAGTGCATGTGTGTGTGTGTGCAGGTGTGACTGTATGTACACCTGAATTTGCACACCTGCGCGTGTGAATGCGTGTTTGCATACATGTCCTTGCATTTGCATGACTATGAGCATGCGCGCCCATGTCTGCATGCTCCTGTCCCATGTGCGTGCCTCGGTGTGTGCCAGTGTTTGCCCATCCACATGCCCATGTGTGCATGAGTGTTCCCGAGCCCTCCTTCTCATGTGTGCCCAAGTGTGCCCACCTGTGTTCCTGTGCCCACCCTCTTGAGTGCCCACCTATGTGCCCATGTTTGCACTCACATGCTTATCCCCACCCACTTGCATGCCCACCTGTGTGCCCATGTTTGTACTCATGTGCCTGTGAGTGCACACACACCCCATGTGTGATTATGTTTGCACTTGTGTATCCATTACCACCCACCCATGAGGTGGGTGGTCATGGATACACAGGTGTGTTCCCCTACATGGATACATGTTCCTGTGCCCTCCTCTGTGTGCCCTTGTGTGCCTTCCCAGATGCATTCCTATGTCTGCATGCATGTTTCCATTGCCCCCTGCCCATTTGTGCCCACTCTCTGGAGTGCCCACCCATGTGCCCATGTTTGCACCTGTGTGCCAGTACCCACTCCCTGGATGTGTTCTCATGTGTGCACGTGTTTGCCCACACGCTTCTCACCTGGTGCCCGCAGAGGCTAAGGCGGAAGTGGTGGCTGTAGCGCAGCCCCTTGGAGGTGAAGCTGGGCCTGGTGCCCACCCCGGCACCCATGCCTAGCGACGGGAACTCAAAGCGCAGCATCTGGCCTGGCAGTGGCAGTGCCAGGCTGCAGTTGTTGTAGCATAGTGATCGCAGCTGGGAACAGGGACAGGGAGCTCAGGGAGAGCCATGCCACCCACTGGGGACACGCTTGTGGTGACTGTGGAGTGCTGCCACCACCCCTCAGAGACAGGAGGACCATGGTCACCCACTGCCACCCACCATTGTTAGATACTGTCACCCAGCTGGGGTGGCTAGGAGGGGCTGGTGTCATCTCACTGGGGACAGCTGGGGGACTGGCATTACCCACCCAGGATTAGACACTGTCACCCACCCAGGATAGCCACAGGGCTGGTGCCAGCTCCCTGGGGATGGCCAAGAAGGGCAGGCATCACCCACCCAGGGTCAGACACTGTCACCCACATTGCCACCCATCCTGTCACCCACCCGGAACAGCTGTAAGGGGATGGTGTCTCCTCCATGGGGACACAGTGTCATGCATCGAGGATGACTGGGGGGGTCTGGTGTCACCCATCTCTGATGGTGTCACCCTCCTGGTGCTAGTCAGTGCCACCATCTGGGATGTCTGGGTGTGGGGGAGGCTGGTGTCACTTCTCTGGGGCCCATTGACATCACCCGTGGAGACACTTAGGGACACTTGGACCCCCTGCCATCCCCAGTCACCTGGTTGCTGTGTGTGCCAGGGCCACAGGGGTGGCAGGTCAGTGTCCCTTCAGAGGGGTGACCCCGTAGGTAGGTGCCAGGTGGGCAGGGCTGGCAGGTGCCTGAGCTGGGGTCCACAGCACTGCCAGGAGAACACGGGGCACAGGACCCAGTGGGCTGGGGTGTACAGTGGCGGCAGAAGGAGGCCACCCCCCCCTGCACATTTGTGACGTTGACGCTGTAGAGCTTGGCCACATCACTGGTGAACCGCCGACCCTGGCACCAAGAGCACCATTACCATCTGCCCCCACCCCCCACTGGACTCCCCAAAGTGGGGGCCCTCCAGCCCTCCTAAAGCAAGGCCCCCTGTCCCTCACCGCTTCGTGGTAGGGGGTACGCTGGAAGGCCCAGGTGAAGCTCATGGTCGCGTTCTTCTCAACCAAGTAGGTGTAGGATTGTTTCCCTGTGGAGCCTGTCCACGTCTCCACTGGAGTGTTGGTGCGTGAATTGACACCCTGTGGGGACAGGGGGATGGTAGCACCACTCATATTTACTGTGTCCCCTCCAAACTGCTGTGTCTCCCTACTCACCACCATAAAGTAGAGCTCACAGCCAACACTGCACAGTGTCTCGAAAACAAAGGTGATCCTGGCCACCTCCCTGCTCTCTGGGTCCTCGAGCACTGGTCTTGGAGGGCTGGGGACAGCATTGGGACACTGCTAGCTCTGCCCCATGGCTGTGTCCCCCTGCTCCCTGAGGACACCATGGTGGTGCCCACCTCACCTGAAGCCAGGGACCACCAGCGTGAGGATCATGAAATCACTGTCAGAGGCTCCAGCTGCTGTGTAAATGTAGTCCCCAGCTACCTCCCAGCCTGCAGGGATGCAATGATGCTCAGACGAGTCTCTGGCAGTCCCCCAGCAGTGGACAGGGAAGGGACAGCCCTCTGCCACTACCTGCAATGCCCTTGTACTCGAAGTTGATGCCGCTGAGCACGGTGGTCTCCATGTTGGGGGGCAGTACGTTCCACCACTTGTACTCCAAGCCCAGCACCGGCTCAGTGCCCTCTGGGCAGCTGAGGCAGGCTGGGGACAGGAGGCAACAGCCCTACACAGGGGTGGCACCCACCACCCCCTCTGTCAACTTGGGATGCCCTGCTTACCCCTTGAGGCCAGTGATGGGAACAAGAGGGGACAGCACTCCACTAGGGTGGTACCACATTCCCCTCCCTGCAGCTTGGGATACCCTGGTAACCACCTTTTGGGGACAATGATGGAGACAGGAGAGGATAGCTCTGTACTGATGTGGCACCCACCTTCCCTTGGCAGCTCCAGGGAACCCAGTTACTTCTTGGGGACAATAACTGGGATACATAGGGACAGCCTTGCACCAGGGTGGTATACCACCTTTATCTCTGTCAGCTTGGGGTGCTGTGGTCACCACTTAGGAACAATGATGGGGACAGGATGGGACAACCCTGCACTGAGGTGGCACTCACCTTCCCCTGCCAGCCCCAGGGACCCCAGTTACTCCTTGGGAACAATGATAGGGATGTCCTTATTGGAGCCAGGGGAGTGCAGGGGACTACCCTGCACTGGAGTGGTACCCCCCTTCCCCTGGCAGCTCGGGCTACCCCAGTCACGCTTTGGGGACAATGATGGCACCACCTTACCAGAGCCATTGGAATAGAAGCCATAGGGACAGGGCTGGCAGGTGCTGCTGTTGCCTTTGGCAAAGCCAGGGTTGCAGGGGGGACAGTGAGTCTTGACCCCCGAGGGTGGCAGCCTGGCCGCCTGTGGCAGCTCCTCGCTGCAGATCTTGGGCTCTGCCCACTTGTACATCAGCTGGGTCTGACAGGGGAGCGGGTGAGCTGGGGGACACACCGGGGGACAGGGGAGCCATCCCGGGGTGCCCCTGCATTACCTCCCCACTGGCATTGCAGGCCGTGTGGGTGTAGAAGAAATCCTTGTCTGTGCAGGGGGGGCGTAGCTTGCAGGATCCTGAGCCAGTCTCTGCCAAGGGGGTACACGACAGGTGAGCCAGCACAGCCCAGGGACCCCAGCACTGTTCCCACCATATGCAGGGTGTCCCTGTCTTCCCTCCAAGCCAAGGGGTAGTGGGTCCTCCCTACTCCCCACATCATCTCTCCCTCCCTCAGGGCCACTCTTGCAGCGCAGAGTGCAGGGACAAAGGGACCCCTATGCATGTCCTCCTTCACCAGCATAGGCGTCAGATTTGTAAGGGGGCCCAACACTGTCCTCACCAGGGGATGTCAGGTCACCCCTGCTCCTCATATCACCCTTCCCTTATCCAGGGTCACATACTAGAGGGACAGCTCTGGGAGAGGGGAGCCCCGAGTGTCCCCTCTCACCTGAGTAGGTGTCGGGGTCGCAGGGCTGGCAGGCAGTGGCCCCTTTGCCGGAGAAGGTGTTGGCAGGACAGGGCTGGCAGGCGGTTGAGCCGGCAGCGGGGGCGAAGGTGCCGGGCTTGCAAGGGAAGCACTCGGAAGTGAAAGCCACCCCTGGGAGCAGGAGGGGACTCAGGCAGCGGGGAGGGGGGTGCGTGACCCCCGAGACCCCCCTTCCTGCCCCCACCCACCTGTGATGCCAATGTTCCTCATCAGCACTGGTTTAGGCACCTTCGACCAGACGGAGAAGGCGGTAGTCCGCCAGTACAGCACGTTGTTCCCGCGGCTCAGCTCCACCTGGGAGAGGGATCCCACGTGATTGGGTAATCCCACTGCCAGGGATGGGTTTGGCACCATGGGTGGGGGATCCCGCTGCCGAGAAGGGGACTGGCACTAGTGGCGGGGGGGTTGTGTGGCACCCCCGTCTGTCACCACTCACTGCCCCCTCCTCAGCCTCGTGGAGCATCTTCTTCCCACGGGAGGGACAAGAGATGCCGGGGCAGCACCAAGGGACCTCCCCCCGGTGTCACCTCCCACCGGACACTCACGCTGTGGAATTGCCAGCCCTTCTCTGTCGTACGCATCCAGCGGGACTCCTCCACCGATGACTGGCACTGGTCGTTCTGCACCTGCAGGGAGTGTCAGGGACCCCATATTTACAGGGACCCCGCATATCCCCAAGGACAACCCCCCACGCTCCCAGGGACCCTCCCATATTCCTAAGGACCCCTCCTCATGTCTCCATGAACCAGGGCTCTCCTCATGGTACAGCAGGGTCCACTCTCATGTCCCCAGAAACCCCTCCATGTCTGCAAGGACCTCCACAATGTCCCCAGGGACCCCTCCCATATACCCAGGATCCCCTTCCCCATGTCCCCAGAGATCCTTGTCACATCACCAGAGAACCCCTCAGGGACTCCTCCCATGTCCCCAGGGACCCCTGCCATGTCCGCAGGGATGCACATCATATTCTCAGGAACTCCTCCCATGTCCCTAGGGACAAATATTGTGTCCCCAGGGACCCCGAGGAATCCCCAGGGACCCACTTAGGTCACAAGGGACCTCTCCCATGTATCTAGGGACCCTTTCATGCCATCTAGGACCCCTTCCTATATCCCAATGGACCCCTCCATGTCCCAAGAGACCCCTCCCATGCCCTCCAAGGACCCTCCCACATCCAGGGACCCACACCCCCATCACCCACAAAGAATTCGAAGACGATGCTGCTGTCAGGGTAGATGTACTCAAAGGTGACAGTCCCGGACTGCTTGAGGCTCACAGCATACATGAGGGTGGCCGTGCACTCATCTGTGTTGGAGGCCACGTAGTCCCCCAGTGGCACCCACGTTGACCTGGGGCAAGTGACATGGCCCCAGGGATCCTGTCACCACTCTCAACCCCGCAGCAGGCAGGACAGGGATTATAGGGACAGCTGGGAGGGTCCCCAGGAAGCAATGGGAAATGGGGAGGCACAGGGACTTGGGGACAGCTTGGGGACATGACAAGGTGTGGTGGCTAGATACCTATCCCTGGGGAGAATGCTCTGGCCTGCTGAGAGCCATATGGACTGAAGGAAAAGAGAGTGGGCTCCCCCTGTTCTGGGAATGTGGCTGGATAAGGAATATGCTGTTGGGAGTACGGAATGGCTGAGAGAGGCATTGGTGGGGCAGTGCGGTGGTGCCAGTAAAACTGAGGGTTTGGTGATTGTTAGTACAGCTGGGAGAGTTTCATGGTTGTTGGTACAATTAGGAGGGTTTAGAGGCTGCCAGTACAGCTGGGAGGACTCAGTGGTGTGGTTACAACCAGGAGGGTTTGGTGGCTGTCAGTCTATCTGGGATGGTTTGATGGTTGCTGGTACAACGATGAGGGTTCAATGGTTGTTGGTACATTCAGGAAGTACAACCAGCGGGTGGGAAGTTCAGTAGCTGTGGAACAAATGGGAGGGCTTGGCAGCTGCTGGTAACACTGACAGGCCTTGATGGCTGTGGTACAAATAGGAGGGTTTGGTGGCTACTGGTACAACCATCTGGTGGGAGGTTTAATGGCTGTGGAACAACTGGGAGGGTCTGGTGGCTGCCAGCAAAATCAAGAGCTCAGAGGTTGCCAGTGAGGACCAAAGGGCTGTGGTGGTAAATAAAGGCACTGGTTGGTGGCACAGGGATGTGGAGACCCCCATGGATGCTCTGTACTGAGGAATGTTGATGTGGGGGTCCCATGGGGCTGGGGTCCTGCCACTTCTGGAGGGGGTGATGCTGCTAGGGGTTCCCTTGCTGTGACCAGGGTGCCCCTTTAATGCCCTGCTGGTGTCACCTTCCAGGGCAGGATGACAGAACTGTGTCAGGGCAGCTGGGTGCTATGGACGCACAGGGGTGCCCCACACCCAGTTCTGACATGCCAGGTGCCCATGTGCTGGCGTCACAGCCAGTGACACAATGACTCACGCTGTGCAGTTCTCTGCCGCATCGCCAAAGCCATCATCCACCTCCAGGCTGGTGGCCACATTGGCAAAGCCATGCGGCACCTCGTCCCACTCATCAAAGCGGACACCAGTGCCCAGTGAGTAGGTGCCCGCAGCGCAGGGTCGGCACATCTGTGTCTGCATCTCCAGGAACTCACCCGCCTTGCAGGAGAATGCTGCCAATGGAAAGAGTGGCACAGGGTGTGGAGGGTAACCCCCGATCCCCCTGGTGCTGCTACAGCTTCATCACCCTCAGCTCTGCTTTTCCAAGCACTCCCAGCTGATGGAAGTGCTGGGATTCCCCATTCTGACCATTTCACAAAGGCAACGCTCCCATCCATGACTTTTGGTACCTGACACCCAGCTCTGCCTAATCAAGGCAGATGTAATCCTCAGTCATGGAGCTTGGGCATCCCTAAGGTTTGGGAACATGTGTTTGGGATTCCCATCCTGCAAATCCCATCCTGGTGAGTGAGTTTGTGAGGGGGATTCTTATCTTGCTTATCCCATCCTGGTGCATGAGTGCAATGGGGAGATTTCCATCTAAGTGTGTGTGGTGGGATTCCCATGGCTTTCATTCAATTTGGTGACTGTGTGTGTGATTCCCATCCCTCTTATCCCATTCCAGTGGGGGACTCCCATCCCATCTCAGTATGTGTGTGGGATTTCCATCTCTCTCATCCCATCCTGTGAGTGTGTGAGAGGGATTTTCATTTTGCTCATCCTGTCCTGGTGCGTATAGGGATGAGGGGATTTCCGTTCATCCCAGTGTGTGTGTGATTCCCACCCCTCTCATCCCATTCCATGACTGTATGTGTGATTCCCACCCTATCCATGTGTGCATGTGATTCCCATCCATCTCATCCCATCCCAATGCTTGTATGTGTGTGGTTCCCATCCCATGCTATTCTGGTGTGGTGTGTGATTTCCATCCTTCTGATCTCATCCCAGGGAGTCTGTGTGTATGTGATCCCTACTGCATCCCATGCCAGTGTTTGTAGTTCTGCCATCCCATCCCAGGGGGATTCCCATCCCACTGATCCCATTCCATCCTCCAAGCTGACAATAGCTTTGCTTGTCTCCCTGCTCCCTCCTTCCCCTCACCCTCATTTCCCATCCCTGCCATTCCCACCCCCCAACTTGACCCCATCCCATTCCTGTTCGGAATCTCACAGCACTCAGTGCCCCTGACAGGGTCGGGCAGGCCAGTGCACAGTCCAGGTGTATGCGGTACAGCCACCCTCCAGCGCGAGCCTGAGCTGTCACATGCTGTGTACTCGTAGTGGTATTCAGACTGCAAAAGAAAGAGAGGGAACGTGGTGGGGAGCTGCACCCCAAGATCTCCTGTGCTGCCCCATACCCTGTGCTCTCTGAGAGGGACTACCCCCTCGCACCAGCTGTGCCTTGAAGGGATGGTTTTGAGCTAAGGTGTGGCAATGTCCTGCGGTGCCCAGAGCCTGGTGAAGGGGCTTGGGAGGGTCCTCAGGGTTGGCGGGATACTGGGGTGGGGGGGAGTTCAGCATGGGGGGATGCTGGGAAATGGGGATGCTTGGGTGGGGGGATGATCTGGCTGGGGTTGCCAGGATCCTCGGAGCAGCAACAGCCCTGCACTCCCTCCCTGGCGTGGGGGTGAACCCCTGCACTGCTCCCCCCCGCCAATATTCCTGGGAGCACATGGCACTGTCACGCCCCTCGGTGTGCCTTGGTGTGGCTCTAACACACTTTGCTCATCAAACAGCCATGGCACAACCTGGATACAGCCTGGGAGCACCCAGGGCATAGAGGGGAAGAGCAGGGGGACTAGGGGAAACTGGAAAGTGCTGGGGACAGCAAGGGCACCATGACCCCACCATCCTGCCAACTGCGCGAAGCTGGGGCTGACTTAAGGCTGGGGAGGTGAGCCAGGGACAGACAGCGTGGGCAGGGTGAAGGCCACATCTGATGGTGGTATTGGAGTTTGGAGTACAGGGGGAGCTCCCCAGCCCCCCACAGCAGCTCTGGGATGTCAGAGCTGGTGCTGTAGCTTCATGCTCCCAGCAGCTACTGGAGCGTGGCAGGTTGATGAGAAAACAACTGCTTTGATGTTCCCATCAGCTGGAAATGCAGCAATGAGGGGGGGAGAAGAGGGGGATGGGAGGTGTGGAGGGGAAAGAGGGATTGGGGAGGTAAAAGGGGTGTAGAGAAGAAAAGTGGGTACAGAGAGATGCCTGCAGCACCACCTGCCCATGTACAGGCAGTATGAAGCCCCCCTAGCCCTGGGGTGAGGACACAGAGGAAGGTCCCCACCACCCTGGGCATACCCATTGGGTCACCCCAACTTTCAGCGGCCCTGAACTACCACGTTGCTCTCAGTCTAGAGGGATTCCCTTGGGGAGAGGGTATTTTTTTCTCTCTTTCCTAAACTTTTCCAGGTTTTTATTAAATCTACATAAATTGACCTAATTCAGTCCCAGGTTGGCTCTGGGAGCGGAGGGCACCCCAAACTGCCACAGTCACTCTGCTCTGGCCAAGGGAGGGAGAATGGTTGTCCCTAGTGAAGAACAGGGGACACCCACTCTGGGGGACTGATCGCTCTTGGGGCAAATGCCAGCCCGAGTCTATTGTTTCCAGCTCCGGATCATGGAACACAGACAAAAATAA
>VZUI01030228.1:0-24784 GCA_013401135.1 Cettia cetti | reverse complement strand
CTTCTCTTCTCTTCTCTTCTCTTCTCTTCTCTTCTCTTCTCTTCTCTTCTCTTCTCTTCTCTTCTCTTCTCTCTCATGTGAATCATTTGGGATGAGCTCAGTTGAGAGGTCTAGTCCCTAAGAGAGAGGGGAGTTAAGTATAATTCTTGTATTTTTGACAAACTGCCTTTCTTTTTCCCACATTCCTTACCAGTTTTAACTGAAAATTAACATTTATTGAGTGGCAAAATACCAGTATTGTGGTTAAAAACAGTACTGTAAGAAATCAATACTAAGCCATTTCCATTTATATTGAGCCTGAACCACAGTAAGGAAAAGGTTCTTCAATGTCCTCATCTTCAAATTGTGTCCTGACTTAAAAACTAAAAATAGAGGGGGAAAAAAAAAAAAAAAAGTTGTCATTTAAGGTTAATATAAACCTCACTTGCTGGTTACCTGGATTCAGTAATAACTCCTATCTGGAAAATTGGATAGATTAATTGTGTAATAATATAGAAACCTTCACATGGGAAAGTATTTAATAAAGGTTAAGATGACATTTCCACTTACAAAGAGACAAAACAAATCCAGAGATCCAGAGGAAGGTGAAGAGTGTGAAACATCTGTCTCTGAGCCTAGCATGTGTTTGTGAAGCCTGCTCTCTGTGCAGTGAGATTAGATGCTTGTATTTGAGGGGTTTAGTTCTTACTTCTCAAAAAGAGCATGCTCCTCCCCAAACCATGATTTAGCAAAGCAATTGTGGCACCACGTTTTCATCGGAGATTGGTGCCTGGTGTTTCAGTGGTTCAGGAAAGGGACTGAAAAAACTAAAAAGCCTGTGTTATCAGAAATGGTTTCTATTTCAGCTTGCATCATATGAAAGGAGCCATCTTGTGGTTGTCTCCTTTGTAAATAAAATGTTGCTGTAAGATTGCTGTAAAAAGCTGAAGTAAAGCATATTTCTACACCTCTGTGATGATTTTTCTTCTGTTGTTTCCAAATGTAACCTTCTGAGTAACACTTGAACTTACAAATGTTTTTACTCAGGAAAATTTTTTTCTATCAGGTCCCAGTTCTATTAAATCTTCAGAATGATAGTAGCACATCTGTCTGTTCATACAAGATTGAACTAGATGTGTTCAGTCTGCATTTCAGCTGCTAGTCAGTCCATCCCAGTATTTGCTAGTCCTCTGAGCTCTCTTCAGACTGTAATCTGCACTCTAAATTTTGCTTTAAACTACAATCAACAGCATGTCCTCTGAAATACAACTCTTAGAGGAACTGTTTGTGATAAGTTATCTATATCTATATTTCTATATCTATATCTATATCTATAGCTATATCTATCATCTACATCTATCTATCTATGTAATCTTCATTGAAATGTGCTTGCTAGGAACTCTGTGCATTCCAGGCGCAAGGCATGCCTACCCTTTGCTCCTGGACTTCTAGCGTGTATTGGGGAGCCAATATTTAGATGATACAGCAGTCAGTCAGATTTCTTCACCTCTTTGCTGATACACAGTGGCACTAACCAGTTTTAGACTTTGATAAATCCACACAATCCTGAGTAGATGAACAAATTTATTTTATGTAGATTAGCTCACTGATGCTAATTTATTTAAATATATTTTTAAAAATCCCCACCAAATAACTTAGTTAAACCATATAACATAAGCTTCAGTCATAATGTTTCAAGTTCAATTTCCCTAATAACTTTGATAATTATATGTATGATTCAGTTTGGGTAGCCATCTGCCTACTGCAGTTGTTAGTAACTAAACGTAATATCCGGGCCAAGGATCACCATAATGTGCTGAAAATATAGAAAAATGTTACAGATTTGATTTGATTGCTTTTTTATATTGATTGGTGGGCCAAAAATATGTTGAATCTATATTTCTGGTAAATTCTTGCACATACGACAATTAACAGATAAGTAAAGTCTTACTTTAGGATGTGCCATTTGAGATTTATTGTATTCCTCAGAGTTGAAGAAAAGATTGTTCTAAGAAAATGCAAATCTTGAATTGGGGTTTGAAGTGAAACTAATATTTATTCTTGCTGAAATGTAAGGTAGACTTTGAGAAAAGGAGAGACGGGATTAGTAATAGTTTTTAATACAGCTGGATTGGAAAGACACTGTAAAAATGTATTTTGGGAATGTATTTGAGACATTGGATTCAAATTAGACCTGACAGAATTTTCCATCAGAGAATACTAATTACTTTTTTTACTGAAAATATACATGGGTTCCTTCAGAATATGTTTTCTTTGTTAAGTATAACATTTTTGATGAAAATCTGGTTTTAAAAAAATTACTGAAATAGTTCAAAACTTCACACTAAAATTGAAATGTTCTTAAGCTGTAAAATAGGACGTTTAAGATTCTTTTCATTTTTTAATCTCTTACTGTTCTCTTTACTTTTTCTCCTCAGTTAAAGAGAAGACCTAAAAAATTATATTTTTCTTGAGATGGAAAAATCATTTCAGTGTCACTCTAAATAAGATCATACAGTCAAATGACATCTCACTGTTTGAGAAAATTATATAATTGAATGAAGCGCCACAGTTGTAGAAAACATAAGTAGGGAAATCAAAGGTATCATGCCATGTAGGATATGGGCATAATCTATCAGTAAGATTGTGTTTGCTTTGCTGTAATCAACAATAATTTTCATGAGTAATCATAGATCTTTACTTTCTATTTTAATTACTGCTCTCTGTCTTGCATCTAGTAAAGAAGACACAATCTCTGGAATGAAAGACATAGGAGAAGATTCTTGCCTAGGAAATAGGTTAAAAACAAGTGAGTTAAAATAACTTCTCTCCAAAAGTGTTGCTGGTATCACAGTGATGATTATTCTGAGTGCTGGAATAAGAGAAACAACATATATATGGGATCATGTTTCACACAGATAATCTGCAGCTATATAGGAAAGTAAGTCTTTCAATGTACAGGATTCTGGAAGATAATGTATTAGAATGACAATTAAAATAATAGTAGTTAACCTGCCTTATTTCTGTAGCAGTTAGGATGCAGAAAGTTTGCTTTCAAAAACTGAGTCTGTGCATCTCTCAAGACAACCACCCAAATCCACAGCTTGACCTCTGTCTCTACATATTTGTTTGGTACTGGAAGCAAAATCTTATTTTTCATATGTTTCCACAGAAACATGTATTTACTTGGGTGAAACTGAAATCACACATTCATAGATCCCAGACAGTTGTGGAACTTTTAAATGAAAAACCATATAAAAGTCCAGAAATTTGGCAATTATGGCATATTCAGAGGGGAATAAATAAGCATTCTAAGAAACGTGGAATGTAGAGAAATTAAAAGAGGATCAAATGCAAGAATGGACTGCTTGGAAGAGAGTACCTTTTTAAAGTATTACATTCCCTCTAATTGCTAAACTCTATGAAAGCTGTTGAAAAGTATCAACATAGGCTCATTTAACAGAACTGATCAGAGTTGATTAGAATTACCTGGATTCAGCTTCCAGAAGTTTCTTGTTGCTAGGTGAATTTGTAGTCATAGATGGGTTTCTTACCTAGGTCAGCACTTCCATATTAATAAACAAGAAGCCAAGTAAGATTTTCCCTAGCAATAAATCACTGCCATCCACTGTTTATGGAAGCTTTTAGCAGATCAGCCTTAGAGTTACCTTTGTCCAGATTTTTTTTTGTTTCTGTTAACTAGGATTATGCTGAGTTGGCAATCAGAAATTGTTTCATTCAAAACAGTAAGGAAAGCATTTTTAAACTGTTTTGTGAAATAATTAAATGGCAGAATCTGGAAGAGAATGTTATAATGCCATAATGCCATAATCTGGAAATTCATCCAGAAAATAAACTGTCTCCTTGCTTCTCTTTCCACCTTGATATATTAAATTCATATGCAATTTACTTGATTGAAATCTTTTGCATCAATAGTAAACTCCTGATTTACTAAAAATAAAATACTTTTTACACAGAGAGACATTTCAAATTTCTGTGGAGGAAAATGAGCTTTATCTGTGCTCTGAAAATTTACAGGTATCATATAGGTGGTACTGAATATCCAGTGTGAGAGTCTGGTGGGAGTTAATCAGTGATATTTCCTGTGAATCCACCTTCAGATGAGTGTTGTCTCTTTTTGTTATCTACTTTGGTATTATATTATTACAAGTCAATATTTGTTCCTTTTCATGAAACTTTAATCTTGAGAAGTATAGTGTATTTTTACACATCCAGTAGATGCTAGTCATCATTGAAATCAGTTACATGTTGCTAAAACCCTATTGCACACCCTTGGTTCTTGCAGACACCAGCCTGTTTTTCACCAGTGCCATCTATTGTGCAATATCTAAGTCCAGGTTCTGATCTGATTGGAATCGTTACTTTTCACCGAACTCATCAAAATAGCAGAACAGCTTTGAACTGTTAGCTTTGTTAATTAGATTGGTGATTTTACTGTATAAATCTCTCTAACATAGAGATATTCTTTTTATTGACCATTCTTTCTGACAGGTATAGATATTTCAGGGGGAAAGGATGTGTCTTGTTTAGTCATGGTGTTGCCATTCTGAAGAAGTTTCTGAAATTAGACCTAGCAAGTTTTATGGAGCATCTTACTAGGAAGCTTAAACCACAGCCATTATTTATATCAACATAAAGTAGTGGTGTAACCCCAAAGGAATGGCAATGTGTTATTTTAAGCAATCAGACAGGACATGAGAGTCTGTCTGATATCACACGTTGGGAAAAAAGTTAATGCTGAAGATCTCTAGCCATGCCAGGTTTTGAAATGATGGATAGTACAGTATCTAAAATATGTTATCTTTTTTACGCACACAATTTTCACCCTGCTTAGGGAATAATTGTCTGCTAATCACAGTAATGAAATGAATGACCAAATTTGCAAATCCGCCTTGACTTTCAAGCATTTGAGAAGCTGAGGAATATCCAAGCAGTTTGGATACTAGCCTGCATTCTGGTAGAATGGGTTTGGTTCATCCACTGCTTGAGGTTTCTTATATTGTCCCAGATAAGACATACTGGTCCAGACCTACAAAGGCCCTTGCTCCCATTTGTAGCAGCTGAAACCCTTTTTAAATAGCAGTTACCTCCTTAAGACCTTCCATGGATCTGCACCTTGGTCCACTTCTGGGAATCCGTTACACAGGGTTTGTGAGGCTAAGTAGAATTTATCTAAAGTCCTGAGCTACTACAAAGGACACAGAAATAGAAATACATAAAAAAACGCTCACAAGTTTCTATAATACATTACCCATGAAAAAATCTTTGATATGAAAGCTGTAATACTTCATATCAAAAGGCATATTACCACTGGAAAAAAAACCCCAAACCAAAGAAAACCCCAAAAGTACAAGAGATAAAACTTTTGAGAAATGCTTTGAGTATTTTCCTCAGTGAAATGGTAGGAAAATAAAGCCCTGTGTGTGGATAAGAGCCATTTGGCTCAAATAACCCCAAAATTAGGTGCTATAAGCAAGTAAGCATTGAAAGCGTTGCAGGCTGTTGTGATACATAGTTATACAGAACAATAGTTCTTTGCTTTCTGTGTGTGTATCATTACATGATTGTTTTCACACATTTCACACATTTATTAATGTATTTTCTTAGCTTAATACAATGTATGATTTGTATTCAAGTTACATAAATCATAACCTAAGCAATTATTTGTTCACCTGTTCATCAGAATCAAGGAGTATTTTTCACTTTTAAAAATAGTTTCTTAATTTTTTTTAATGTGTGAACTTGAACTTGTGGATTCCTGCTCTCTCACAAAGTGATATCTATTTTCCCAAGGACAGGAAACTCTGGCATGCTTTTGCCTCTTCTGAAAGTATTTCTGCTGCCTTTTGACGGGGGCAATGTAGGTTACTAATTACTAGCACTCACCTCACTGGAGCCTAGGTTAAGGCCCATCAGTTTGAGAGGTATGTATATCATAAGATATGATATGCCCTTTGCCCCAGCATCACCCGTGGCTCGTTGAGGCAAATTCAGCATACTGGATCCATAACCATTCTCAGGGGGAGGCAAGGAACAAATCTGCTGTTTTAAACTGCTCATTCTGACTTGGGTTAGCTCTCCATTCAAAGCTGCACTATATAGGAGTCAAGGCACCTGTTTGGGTATAAAAGGTATACAAGGTTAGATGTTGTGGTGCTCCATCTAAATCAGTTTGTAGAACAAATGTGTAAGGTTTTTGATGGTACTGGACTGAAGAATCAAGCTCACCCCTTGCAGAACAAGACAATAGTAAGGACAGCAGCAGGACCACAGTGTTGAAAACCACTGCCCTCCTAGTCTGTTTTAGCCTTGACCAAAACCCAAGATCTTTATGATTCATTGTCTATTTCTGTTCTACCTTCAGTTCTGATTAAAAGAAAGGGAAAAAAAAAAAAAAAAAAAAAAAAAAAGGATGCTTGCCACTGTTTATGTTTTAAAATATCTAGACTAAATGCACTGGGATGTGTGACCTCAGAAGTTAAAGTTATGCATGTACCATGCGTATTTGGAACCTTATTGGGGAGTCTGCATACTTTTCAAAATGTATGGTGGTTGGGATGAATAGAAAGTATATTTAAACTTTTCAGTTTGGGGAAAAAGCCTGACTAAAATAGGAATATGAGTCTGTAAATTCACTGGGGGGTTACTGATCCAGTCTGTAGTGAGTTTAGGAGCAGAACATTTAAAGGGAGATGTAGCTAGCAGACAGTTTGGGAATGGGTACGATGCTGGAGTTTCAAACAGATAGGATGTCTTCTGAAAATGAGAATCAGGAAGGAAAAGGCTATTGATTTTTTTTCAGCCTGACTTTAAATTTCTCACCTCTAGCTGCCCCTTTGGACTATTCTGACCAAATGCTGAAGAGTTCTGCAAGGGTAGGTCTTATGTAGTAAGTTCCATTATTTGAATTTAATTCAGCAGTTTAGATTTGAGACATACTTAGCTATTTCTTAGAAGCATTAGCTCAATTTTATTCAGATTTTCCATGGTTTTACTACCAGGTAGTTTAACTGAAGTTAATTCAGTTTTCCCCTGTGTCTTGTATTATGGGAAAGAACCCATAACTGCCAAGACTTCCTGTGATGCTTTATGATTTTTTTTTCTAATACTAATGTAATTCTTTCACAATATAGGTGTTCTAGTGTCACTTAGACTCTACAGTTACTATTATACAGATGACATACTGCTGGGAATGTAAATGGGAAAGCCTATTGTTCAGAACTACATATTTGTAAGAGCAGTGTGTTAAGAATAGGAGCAGTGAGGGTGCTGAATCACAAGTGGTGAGGCTCATCTAGTGATGGCTGTGACACTTGCTGCTCCCAGCTGTCCTTTCCATCCGATGACATGTGGTTTTCCACCCTCAGTACAAAGATGGTTCAGCTGTTCAATGTAGCAGCTGCTGAATTTCTTTAATTCGCAGCCAAGCATATTAAGGTAAGCCCAAATAATTTTTGGCTTACCTTAAAACTAAACTAAATTAAAACTTAAACTGTTTTGCCAACAGTAGTACTTCAGCAGCTGTTTTCCAACTGAGACACAGTTGCAACAGAACAAAAATCCTGGGGGAATGGGAGAGATGACTTTTATAATGTCCTCAATGGGCTCAAATTGTTGGATGGAAAAAAGGTAATATCATTATTCTGTGTTGAGAAGCTCAGGAACATTTCCAGGCTCTTTGAAGTAGATACATGCCCTAGCCTTAAACCAGCTACATATTCCGATGAAGCACGCATCCAGGACAAGTCATCGCTGATTTTGAATGAGAACTCCCAGAGCAGAAGTCAGAGCTCAGTTTAGATGTTTACAGTGTAGATTTCTACATGTGATGTATGTGTTTAATGCACAAAAGATTCAGTGAATGCAGTCAATAGGTCTCTGAGATGAGTTTTATATCTTGTTGGATTATATACTCTCATTCACCCTTCCAGAAGCAGTCACTGTGTCATACTTGTCTCTATATTTCTATAATTGCTAATGACTCCTTGAGGATCTCTCCCTCTTTTCTTCATCAGTTTTCCTCTGCTCCATTTGTTGGTAATACTTCTCAAGTCTGTTTGGGATGTAACTGCCAGAGACTTTGTGTTCTCTTGCAGAAATCTCATGAACGTTAGTAGATTGAATAGCATCTGCCCTGCATTATGGACTCAACTTCTACATGTGCCGATAAGTCTACAAGCAGAAGACAGACAACCTGCATCACTTGGTGTCCCTCCTCTCACACACAATCTACCATGTGTCTCACTGAATCAATAAGATTTGATTAATGGTACATAATGGATTGTTCTTTTTCTATCTTTTGTACATGTGAAAAGGCATTATCTTATTAAACATTTGGTTGTGCTGTTTCCTCCAGTGTTCTCTTGAAGAGCACAGCTGTTGTCTTGGGGGAAATTACAGTGAGTCCTTTGTGGTTACTCTTATGTCTTGGTGACTTCATCTGCCATGAGGATGACCATATAGCCAAAGCCCTTATAATTTTCTTCTAATATTCCCATCATCTTAATACTAAAAGAATTCTCCCTAAATGTGTGAAATGTACCCTTATGCAGACCATCATTATGTGTCCCTTCCCTTTCAATACTTTCCAGAGTTTTTCATTAGTTTGTCTTTTTAATGCTGTTCTCAAAATGTGTGCCTGAGATTAAAGTCAAACATTGTTCTGGGAGAAAAGGGCTTCTGGTGAAACAGATGTCACTTGAAGGACTATATATCCCTTTCTTTTGGCAACTGGCACAGATTCTGGCTAACATCAGTGGGCATCCTGCCCTCCAACAGATGGTGCGAAATGTGGAGAGCCAAAAGCCCATCTATGAACGTGGAACACGTTGAGGAGTTTATGTCTAGACACAAATGTTGAATGAGTTTTTTTAGTCTGAACTTCTGTGCCTGCAGCCAGTCTAGAGTAAAGGAGAGCTTTTTAACAAAAGAATATTCTGCATCAACATATGGCTGCCCTGGTGTTTAGAGCAGATGATTGTTACAGGCAGGTTTAGGAGAGGGAGATCATGAAGTAATCAGCATATTGTAAGAGTAACTCCATTTATGGCTTCTTTCTATTGGGAATACCTAGTAAGAGATCAAAATGCAGTGTTTCTGGTTCAGCTGAATTTCACAGAATTAGTTCAGAAGTCGGAAAAATCTGTAGTACAGTTGCTCAAATAAAGTTAGGTAGACTTAGAACAGAATTTCACATGTGTTTTAATAGAAAGATTAACTTGTTTTCTTATGGCTTTGTCATGTTTGCCAACAATTTTGAGAATCAGGGATGTTTTTGGTGTCACAAAAGCATCTTGCAAAATACAGAAGGTATCACATGGATGAGAAGTTTGTGTGGCTTCTTATAGTCATGCTTAGGAACCTTACTGGTTCTTAGTTTTTTAGGGGAAAGGCAGTGACCTATGCCACTGTTGTTGGGCCAGGAAATGTGTAGTGCAATAAATATAGATATACATAATTAGGTCAAGGATTTTGTCTTACATTTTCCTGCGGCCAGAAACACTAATATACAGACTGTACTGTACACATGATTTCTCTTTACTTGCAGGTATTGAATTCTTACCGATCTGAACTTAAATATTGAGCAGCTTTAAATCAGTTGCCTGGCTGATTAGATGAGTGAATAGCAAACTGTGAAGAAATTTACTGGATAATATTGAGAAATTGATGGAGATTTACCTGAGTCAAAGCAACTCAGCTGCAGAATTTGTATGTTTTGTGCATGATTGCAGGGGAAGAACTGACTAGATATGAAAGAAAACAGAGGCAGGTATTAAAGAACTGTGAGGGACACAGATGAGAAACAGAAGGAGCTGGCTTCTTGTTTCCTGTGCCCTGAGAAGACTGTTACAGGTGCTTGCATGCCTTGGAGCATGAACCAGAACTAAAGAGGGGCAACAGGCAGTCTACACTCCTCACCATCAGAACACCCAGGCTTCTGAAGATTGCCTATGTTGTGGCAAAAGGGAAAGTTTGTTTTCAGGGAGTCCATGCAGAAGTGAGACCAAATACAACAAGAATTTGGTAGTGTGTGCACGTTCCCATAGAGGCTTGTCTAGAGACTGTTGGAATTGTTCACTTTAAAGTCATAATACACAGCTATCAGGTAATAATAATTTTCACTCATTATTAAGGCTGTTTTGGCGACTGAGGGATAAGAAGTCTCATTGTCATTTGCCCATACTTTTCAGGTTCAATTGCAGCCTGCTTTCACATTGATTCCCCTCGAATTGTTGTAATTCGTGATATTTTAAATACTTTCATTTTTAGAGTGGCCAAAATCATATGCTTTGGGTTTTTTTTTTTAAACTTGATTCTCTATGGATGTGTTATTTCATTTCATACATGTTTCTATAGCTGATGATTATAAGGTCAATCCCTGAGCGAACTCACTAGCAGTGTGCATTCAGTAGCACTCCTCATTAGTTGGTTCATAAAAGTATAGAGTTTTCTTCAGTTCTTTGTACATTGTACTGGATTGAAATGTCCCATGAACTCAGTACCAGCTTTCTTGCATTTACCAGCTTGTTTTCTATTCTTTTAGCTCAGCTAAAAAGCACTGTGATTACTAGCTGATGCACAATCTCATGAGCAACGTGAGATTTGCTTAGTAATAGCATTTCATTTAAATAATGAATTTCATAATGGTGTTGAATTATGGTGCTTGCTTCAGAAGTATTTTCAAGCTCCTTGTCTTTCTAATATTAAAGCACAGGCGGCAGGTGTAAGAAAGGGGAGGACAGAGCCTGACTCGATGGGTAGAAATCTACATCTTTGTGTTAGCACTTGTGATAAAGGCCCCATCAGGGACCTAATCAAGACACTGCAGAAGCTAAAGGCTCTGTGATCCACAGGCCTGGCATGGGGCTATTGTGTACTGGTTTATAGCTGAGGCATTGTGTTTGCTATTCTGATGAAGCCCTGCACAGGGTATGAATAAGAAAATAGAGGCCAATGCCAGTTCCTGTTAATTTTTTTTTTTCTGTACAAGAATCTATTAATGATTTGCCATGCACCCTGAAGTCCCACTATCACGTGGATTTGTTTCCTGACTGTGTCTCTGCCAAGATATTCTCACCATCCTTTGTTCATTATCCTCTCCTGGCCCACATGCTGCACCTGTGTGCTTTTGAACAGCTTGATGCATCTGAAACTGTTTGCCAGACTCTGGACAGTAGTTTTTCTCCCTCAGGAAATCTCTCTCTCCCAACTGTATGAGGAAATCTGGCTGTGTTCCAGCCTGCTTGGAAGCGTGGCTTTGCAGAGTGAAGTGTGTACACATGAATACCCGAGCGTGTACTTAGGTAAATCTCCAGAATAAATCTATGTGCATGTTACCTGGGTGAGGGCTGAGTGACAAATCAGATGATTATGGAGCCATATTTCACAATTCAACAATTATCTGCTACCAGATCTGAATACATACAGTTTTTAAGGTGTGCTAATTTTTTATTCTTTCTTGTTATGCCAGAAAGGAAGAGCTTTTCATCTTCATTTATCAATCTAGCATAAATACTACCATCATTAATAGAGAAATTCATAGGTTTAAGTTACAGGAAAATTAGTCTGATAGCTGTTCATACTCTTGCCAGGTCAATAGAAGGACTCTATTGATTTTTAGTACTTAGAGCACACACATGACAAGCTGCAGAGAAGTCCGATGTCCATCTACTGCCTATAGGAGTGCTGTAGCCACTGAACTATATGACAAGCTGAGGGCAAAAGAATTCATTCCTCTGGTTGAATCTTGGCCAATGTGTGACATGGGAAGCTTAAGGAGAATCTCAGGTGCTATATCTTCAACTTGGGGACAGTAGCAACATGGAGTATTAGATTCAAATTTACTTGACCTCTGCATAGAAAATAAACTGACCATCTGACTCTGAATATGTAGTTGCAGAGCCCTGCCTTTTTTCCCCACTTAGAAGCTTCTAGCTTATCAAATTATCATGCAGGCATTCAGTGGAGCAAATGTGTCATGTCAGTGAACAAGTATTAATTGAATGCATTTATGCCTGTTACCATGGTTAATTCTACATCCTTATTGCAGAACTGCTGGAAAAAATTAGAAGATTATTGGCATGGTTAATTTGTATTCCACATCTAATGCATAATACAGAAAATTGCTTTCTTATTTTTGAGCAGAACCGTCTGAGACTTAGTGTGGACTTGATAGAGCCAACAGGCATTACCATCTCATGTTGGTTTGGCCTCTAGTAAATGCTTGAGTTAGAGGATGCAGGGTTGCCTAGCCTTCAAGGTTCTAGTTTGGCATTTTCCTTAAGATTTCAGCCTTTTGTTTGGCTTCAGCAAAGTGTTCAACATGGTTTCCTTCAGCCTTCTTCTGAACAAAGTGGCAAGCGACTGCAGGGGTGGTCTGTGAGATGGTAATGAAATTGGCTAAGAGGAGGCGCTCAGAGGGTAGTGATCAATGGTTTGTACTCAGGCTGAAAGTCTGCCACAAGTGGAAAACCTCAGGGATGAATACAGGGCCTCTTGCTATCCAACATCTTCATAAATGATCTTCCAGATCTTCTTCTACCTCATGTTATATGACTGGAAATCTTGCATGAAAGCTTGCATGGGGTTGAAAGCAGCCTCACCAAGTTTGGTGGTGACACCAAGCTGGGTGGTTGAGATGAACATGTCAGAAGGGAGAACCATCTCACACAGGGACATGGCCAGGCTGCAAGAGCAGGCAAGCAAGAATGGTATGAAGTTTAATGAAGTGTGGCTGGGGAGCAGCCTTGCTGAGAAACCCCTGGGGCTGCTGGTGGACACAAGCTGAACAGGAGACAGCAGTGTGCCGCTGCGGTAGCCAAGGCATGTCAGATCCTGGGCTGTATCCGCAGGGCTGTGACTGGCAGAGACAAAGATGTGATCATCCCACTCCACTTAGCACTTATCTGGCTGCACCTGCAGTGCTGTGTTCAGTTCTCATCCCCACAATTCCAGAAAGTGGCAGACAGGCTGGAGAGGGCCCAAAGGAGGACCACAAAGATGATCAAAGGACTGGAGAGCCTGCACAGCAAGGAAAGACTGAAGGAGTCAGATCTCTTCTCCCTGGAGTATAGAAGGCTTGGGGGGCACATCACAGTATTCAAATAAAAGCTGCACCAGGAGAGGTTTCATCTCCATATAAGAAAGAAAATTTTTCACAGTGATAACAATCATTCACTGGAACAACTTTCCTGGTGTTGAAATCCCCACCACTGGAGATTTGCAAGATGCCATTGGACAGGGTGCTCGATAATCTCCTCAGGACTCCCTTTCATCATGAAATGTTGGACCAGGCAATATTTTGAAGTAATTCCTAATGTGGGATGTTTTGTGATTCTATTATTGCTTAAAAACCTGTTTTCTTTTAAATAAAAGCAACCTTTTTAGCCTTAGATATTGGAGTGTCTTGAAATGTTAAAAATTATGTGAAAAGAGCCTTAGAAGGCAAATAAAAGAAGCTGAAAATGAGTTGTTGTAAAGCAAATCTGAAACTTTTTGCAAGCCAACCCTATTTTTTTCTCTGAGTAATCAGTTCGTAACTTGTAAAGGCATAGAGTGTTCAATATTGTGAAAAATCTCTCTTTGGTGCAGTTGGTATTAATGCTAATTGAGAGGATAACTGAGCTGGTACCCCAAGTGGCTTGCTAAGCTACGCCCTGAATTACAGAGTTTCTGTTCCTTGGCACCAGAAGAAATTTTTTTCTTCCTTTCTTCAGAAATGCTTATGCATTTCCAGGCCTTCTGCTGTCAGTTTAATTATCTCCTCCTCTATTATATTTCTGATATTCTACTTTAGTACTAAATATGTAATCTTATTAATTTTATAATAAACATATATTTCATATATTTCAAATGTTCAGATTTTTAAAGAAATCACATTTCTCTGTTCTGAATTACTACCTAAATGAATTCATCTCAGCTTTCTTTGGACATAAAGTATCTGCACATTTCAGTTTCTGAGGAAATGCTTGAAAATATGGCTGGAGCACACTCTAGAGGCTCAAAATTTCAACAGCAGATAAATTACCCCAAATTTATTTGTATATCAGATCTCATGACTTTGAAGCAAATTTCATGATTTTAAAAGATTTTTTTTTCATTCTAAAGGAGATTTGAAGCAAGATTTCTGAATACTATGGATTTCTTCTTCTCCCATTCCTCCAGAGAAATATTTTTTATTACTCTTAATGTGCTGGCAGGGAGCTGGGTTTTCTATGTTCTGCTAAGTCTTATATCTAGGTCAAAGATGGATGACATTCTGCCAGTTCATAGAGGTGCTGATATTATTTCTGTTGTGTTTTGCAAACTAGGAAAATTTATCTTGGTAGATTTTATAAAAGAATTATGTCCTGAAAAGGACAGATGTTTCACTTTATAGGATTGTTTGGAGGAGCAAGATACAAGTGTACTTAAGTTAAAATATTCTAAACAAGTCTGTGGATGTAATAAGGTTATATAGAATTTATTATGCCACTTGAAAAGGGTCATTACATGGGAGACTACATGGGAGACTGTGTTCTCTGCTATTTTACATCAATGTTATGTGACTGGAAAGCTTGCATGAAGGTTAGGCAGAGCAAGCTTCCTAAAAGTCCTGATTTATATGTTGTTTCAAGTAATCCATGTCTATGCATCTTCACTTTGCAGATATTTCTTTATCTGCATAATATTTCCAATAAAATGTGAAAGTCTTGAAGTATAGCAGAAGGATTAGTGCATTTTTTGGACTGCTGACACTTTAGGACCATGTTTAGTAACAGGTTCATGTTACACTCTTGAAGGGTGGTGCTAAATGTCCAGTTGAGTGACCAGGACAGCTGAATGCTGTCACTATATCTGAGCAGCAATTTGTGAAGTCATTCATGATGTTTCTAAGCTGTTAAATAGGCAGCTATCAACACTGTCAAATTTTTGTTATCGTTTTCAGCTATTTGTTTAACATACATGTTGCCTGCTTGGATTGTGTTGATCATATACTATTTTATGCTGACACCCAAGAGCCTCAATGGTGAATCAAACTCAGGAATCCCTCTCTGGGTGTGGAGCCCACATGCAGTAATACAAGACCTTTCTTTTTTTAAACTGCAGTTGCTGTCTCTGTTCCCACTTCTCTGGCTGGTCATCGCTTCATTACACAGAGAATGCGCTCTCCTGTCCTCTATCCTACATTGGCCTTGCTGCTTATTTGAAGAATTTGGGGCAGATTCAGGCATAATCAGTAGCAGCCCTCCTGGGTATGGGTTCCAGGGACGTGCAACCTGTCTGCAGAGGAGCTGGCCTGGCATGGAGCCACTTGGCACACTCTTGTTGTGAAGACTCTGCAAGTGCTCAAGACCTGGGGCTGTGGTCAAGGCAGCTGAGGGATGTGCTGATTCAGCATGTCCATGCTGGAGCAAGGATTCCCAATCTGTAACCCGTGAGCTAGCATTTACCTTTGGAAAAGGTGGCTGGGGGTTATTTTCTCTAGTTGGTAGAGAGCCCTACTCTTTAGAAATTGAATGACTGTTCAGGTCTGTGAACTGCTGTGATTGTGGTTACCAATCCCTGGCAGAAACCATACAGCTGAAAATCAGGGAAAAAAAGGACGGGTAAACTGGAATATGCATCTGAGCAAATCTTGTCCCTAAAAAAGTAACATTTTTGATTTTAAAATGTCCCTGGATTCTGGCTTATAAATTGAGAAAGCCAAAGTATTTTCATTTGAAAAATCAAAGAAAAATTTTAAAAACTTCTACTATTTTTTGTTAAAAAGAAGATTTCAAGGCAAATTTGTATGTGGTCAATCCATCAGAAGATAGTTCTACCAATCTTACTGGACAGTTTTCAAAAGCAGACCAAATAACAAGTTTTTCTGCCAACCAAAACATACAAATTGTTTATAAAAAGAAATTTAAAATATTTACTTAAAGTGGCTTCGGCATTTATTAACATTAGATCCTTTTTAGCATTCTGTATCCCTTAAAATCCTGAACTCTGGTTACAGAAATGGTTTGGGCAGTACAAACTACCAATTTCTATGTGCATGTGCAGTAATGACAGAAGAAAAAAAGGAAAAACCCACAGAGGATAAGTAAAGTGTATACAGATGAGGGAGAGAACATCAAGAAAGAGAGTAGGAAACAATGTACCATGTGACTGGACTCAGAGTGGGAATGATTGTTCTTGGGGTTTGATCCTCAGGACTGGGATTTGAGTTTGAGCCTTCTCTTCAGTTACTGATTTTTGTGCCTAGCACTGATGCTGGGTAAGGCATCTAAGACAGTTTATATGTACCATATATACCATGCTATTTTCCAGCTAAATAAAAGTAATTCATAGCTATACATAAGACAGGGTATTCTTAAGGAAGACGTCATCCATACATGTTCTTTCAGTGAGTTTGGTACGACTCTATGGCTTTTATATTTTCAAAAATTTTTCTTGATTGTGGAAATGCAAATAATGTTTTCTGCTTGCACTACTTTATGTGTGCAAACAGTATTGCCATACATATATATAGCTAAAGATTAGGGAAAAGTCAATGTGGAATGGACTTGTTTCTTATCTGGAAAGTTAACAGAATGTTTATTCATATACCACTTAGAGTAAGCCTTGAGAAAGATTATTCTTTTTATCAATCTTATTTTAACAATTACAAAATCTGTAGGTTTGATTGTTAGTTATGCTTGGATATTTTTTAAGATCTTCATATAAATACATTTTGTTTAATTACTATTTATTTACTACAAGTTAGCCTTCAAATACACCTTTTTTAACTGCTTGCAAAAATGCCTTTGTCCACTGCTAAAGTAGAGGAGGACAGTTACACAACAGAATTAAGAGAATCATGCAGCGGCTGTGTTATTTTGAGCTACTGTTGCACACATGTATGTGTAAAACCATGTGGACAAAATTCATACTGTCTGAACAAAATTTGTATGTATTGAGCAGCCTGAACTCTGCAGTTGGGGAGAGCCTTTCACTGCCAGAACGTGACAGGAAGGAGAAACTGCTTCTGGCAGAGACACACGATGAAATTAATTCCCTTTCATTGAGCTCATCTTACTGGTAAGGGCAGGCACTGTAAGAGTAACTACTAAGAGGCACTGCTAAGAACATCAGTGAGCTCAGCATATTATGCTTTTCAGCTTTTGTGATTTTATTAGGTATCTGAATGAGGTAACCTCTTGAAATAGCTGAGAAGAAGAGAAAGGAAAGAAGATGCTGGTTGCCTAACATCATCCTGCTGAAGAAATCCTATAGTCTCTTGCTAACACCAAGGGATTAGTTTTGAGTTGCTGTTTTCTTTATCATGAAGGATGTTAAAAATTTGGGATCTTTTTGGGTTTTTTTTCTTTCCTTGCATATTCTTGAAGAGTAGACCAGAGACATTCTTGTAAACACAACGTCTTTCCCTGGAATATAAGTAATCACCATAATTGTTTCAGTCTTTCTGGTCTTTGGTGACCAAAGAGAAATCCTGTTTTATGCCTGCATTTTAAGACCAGAAGTAAGAATGATGATTATTTAGCCTGACATTCTCTACAACCTAGGTCACATCTCAAGTTAGAGTCATGGAGGTTCTACTTGATAAAGGGATGCTGTCTTATCTGCTCATTCAATACTGAGTATTAAAATGCCTTGAGCTTATTTCTGTATGAGTTTTTTCTTAATGTCAAGGTGATTACTATGAATTCCCATTAGCAAATACGATCACAAGGAAAGACTGACAATTTTTTTCTCTAAAATTCATTCATTACTGATTTTTAATTTTTAGCTGTAATTCTAGTTCAGATTGTATTCTAGATGATAATTTAGATTCAGGGGATTTGTCATGGGTTTTTTAATTGTTTGACATGTAGAAGTTTCATTTTGAAATCATTTGATTTGAAAGGACATCAGAGTTCATCTAGTGCATCTTTCTGTTGCCAGGCAGGAACACATGTAGATATATCCCTTCTGACAGATACTTGTCTTGTGTTTTCTTAAAGGTTACTAACAATGCTAAGGTTATGGCACCTCTCCAGAAAACCTGTAAGGACATTTCCCCATGTCCAATCTGAATTTGCCTTGCTGCAGTTCCTTTTCATTGCATACACCACAAACATGAAAAACACGTTATTTCCATATGGTTTGAAATAGCCCTTCTATATATCTGAAGATATGTTCCATCTTTTTGCATAGGTCATATATTTTGTGTTGTGCTGTTGTTCCTGCCTTCCATTCTCACTTTTCCCTTGCTGTTATCAGGGGAAATAGCACATGTATCTATTGTTATTCTTATAGTTCATTAGCACATATGTCTACTCATTAGTGCAAGTATCTATTGTTATTCTTACAGTTCTTTCATTTTTACCTCAAGTACTTGGAGTTGGAATCTTCACAGGGAGTAACTTCTTGGTAGTGAAATAGCAAAATTTGCTTTTATATTTTATCTAAATTATTTTATTCCCTGGTAAAGACGCAAGATTTCTAAGGTCAGTACTACAAGAACATTTTGCTCAGTCCTTGAAACTTAAATATTTTATTTTGGTGTTTTTTAAAGACAGATTTCCATTTTCAGCTCTCCAGAATGAAAAGCAAGTAAGTACAGATATTCCTTGCATTTTCCTGTTTTCTCTGAAATGTTAGACCGGATGATTTCATGCAGCTGCCATTCATTCTGTGGATACAGCTTTGTGCAGCAGGGTTATGTATCTTGCCCCACAGAAAGTCTTAACTTTGAATTAGCTACTTGGTCTGAGCTACCAGCTGGTGGAGAGTCTGAGTAGTCTGTCCCTAAAAGACAGCTCTTGTTGGGCAATAGTACGTGCCTTCCATGCCCAGCTTCCCACCATGAAACCTCTGTGCTCCCTTCAAGATGAATCTGGATCATTTCACCTCACATAATCCTAGAGCAGCATCGTGGAATAACTCAGATCAGGAGGAAACCTTGGGGGTCTCTAGTCCAGCCTCCGATCCAGTAAGGCTTATAGATAACTCTTTCTTTTGAGTAAATACAAGCATCTGATCTGGTCTGCTCTACATGAGATAACACAGAGCCAGCTGATTCCCAGGTGGAGCAAGCCCAGCTTTCCCAGCCTCTCCTTTTGGGTGGTGTGCTTCAGCCCCTGGACCATCTTTGTGGCCCTGCCCTGCTTTGGCTCCAGATTGTGAGCAAGCCTCCAGTACTCGGGTGCCCAGAGCAGGAAGTATGCTGCCAGAGGTGGCCCCTCAAGTGGGAGTAATGACCTTGCAAGCAGGAGAGGAAAAGACCACTTCTCCTGGCCATCTGGCTACTCTCTTTTGCCCAAGGCAACAGGGGGTTGATGTCGATGAGATAAAGTTTTTGTATGGATTTAAAAGTTTTATGGTTTTTTGCCTTTTACTTCAGGCTGCTTACATGAGTTTTCTTCAAAACAATATTTTTGCTTAGTCCCCATATGTGTGGCTTGTATTTAGAGTTCAGCGTCACTTTGAATGCATCTCTCAAAAAGTCTATTCCCCTTCTTGCTACCAGTGCCCCACACTTCCTGTGTGTTTAAACAGGTCATGGTGCCTAATGACCAGGTGGGACATGGATCCATTTGTAGGCCAAAGCCCTTAAAGGAAATGCTGTTTGAACATCTCAGTAGCTCCTAGAATAAGTTTCAATATTATTAACTGAATATTGAGATTATTTGCAGCATTCCTGCTGTCAGTGTAGTTATACTTCCCTGCCTGGGTAGAAAGCTGAGGGTTAGTTGTGCTGTGGTCAACAACTCACCCTTATTTTGGGAGCTCAACTGGCTGTCGTGGAAGAACAGTTTCCATTTCATCTGAGCACATCCTGTGCAAGTGAGATAACTCAATCATCAACATATGTTACAGGAAATACAGTTGCAGCACATTGGGGTTTTTAAATTTATTTTTAGACTTATGACTAAAGGGCAGTGTCAAAGTTCATGGTCTAAAAGTGAATATTTTTTGACGGTTATTTTATTTTTAGGTCTTTTAACTTAAAACAGGATTTCACTTGGCTCAAATGGTGATCAAAAATATATACAGCTGTAATTTGTAGTAAATAACTAAGCGCTTTTGTGGAAGCTAAATTTGCTTATGTGAGATTCTAGTGTTTACAAACCTAGTGAAACAACAATATTTAACTACAAAAAGTGGAAACCTTTCAAAGTTTGTTTGCTTAGTTTTTATTTTCATTTTGGAAGAGGAAGCTAAATTATAGCCAACTTCGTAGTCCTGCAGGCATGATGTGCCATTGTTTCTCTTTCTCAGTTGATTAGGTTATTTGGCTGTAAATTAAGTGTAAAAATATGTTTATTTCAGATAACCTATACTGTTTAATAAATACACCCCTAAAATGTACTTTTCAATAAAGCATATTATCTGTCTTGTGCTTTGCAAATTGAAAGGTACAAACCAAGTCTTAAATAAAGGTGTCCTGGTCTCAAATTTTGTCTCTTTATTTTGTGGAACAGTATCTGCTCCTCAAACAGTCCTACTGTGTCTCTTTGAGGTGTAAAGCCCATCTCCATGTGAATAAGACTATCCCAGCCTCATCACACAATATTTAATTATATTTCATTATTACTACAGAAGATCTGCTCTTACAGTTGTTAAGGCAAAGATCTCAACGTGTTTATCATGGACTAAATAAAAAATATGGGATCCTTTGTGACTGCTATTGTTTAAATCAAATATATTACAGTCTGGTTTTGTGTAATGTTTAAATAAGTATATATGTTACTGAACTACTTGATTCATAATTCTCTCCAGTTGGAGTCTTCAAAGACTTCAAACCTTTCCTTTGAATCAACCTGGATACTAGCTGAAAGAGCATAGATAAAGACCTCAAGTAGTTGCAAAATTCATCACTTTATTACTTTCACTTCTTATTTTTTTATATATGCATGATCTTTAGCTATGGTCCAAAAACAATGTTGCATTTATTAGTTCAAACTTTGTTGCAACTTCTGCATGAAGACCAAACTTGGTTTACATCAGTATTCAAAATCCAGAGAAATTCAGAAAAAATATTCCCTGGAGATGAATAATTTCTTCATGCACTAGAGACAATAGGAGAGAGTAAGGAAGGAAAATCCCTATAAAGGTCCTGACACAGTTCTTTCCATTGCCTTTTAATGTGGCAGAAATTAAACATGGTATTCAATATAGCGAGGTCTGAAGCTTGTTAAATGTACAGGCTGCCTGTATCAGTGTTTCTCTCATTCTTGCACAATTCTTCTACAGTTCAGGATAGTGTAGTGGTTTTTTGTGATGAGCAATCTTCTGTAGAACTGAGAAGCATCCTTCCTGGAAGGACGCTAAGTGCAGATTCAGAGGGTTGTGTCCTCACTGGCACAGGTAAACAGTCCAGTTCCTCTTTTCAGGCAATAGCAGCAGTGAATGCTCTCTCTAACTTCTCATTTGCCATTTCAGGACTGTATGAATGGCAGGAAACAGCAATGATTGCCTTTTCCTTTGAAATATTTCATATATGCATGAAAGTTTTGTTTAAAAGACTATTTTTATATTTGTTTGAACAAAAATAGTACAGTTGTACAGGCGTGACAGTAGCCAATGGGATTTTTGTCCCTGCTGGTTTAGAAAACAATCCCAAACTTGGAGTTAACTTCTGAACAGCTTTCTTGTCAAGAACAAAACGTTGAAACTACACAGAGGAGCCCACTTGTGAAAGACCTGCTTTCTGGTGCCTCAGCCTCATCTGTGCCATATCAATTAAGTTGTCTGAGCTTGAAATTGAAGGTGGAGTAGAGGTGGTGAAAGTTTGCCTCTCATGTGTCTGCTCATGCAGGTTTATATGATCAGCTCCTCAGCCTGGGAAGCTGCACCCAAGAAAATTACTTTTTAAATATTATTCAGCTACGAGTTTTATAGAATGGTTTATTCTCTTCCACAGAAGTTGCCACAGTTAAAATTTGTCTGCTGCAGTGACATCTTTTAAATAAACTATGAGATTTTATACTTCATGTTTAGGACAGTTTTTTCCCTTTGTTTTGTACTGAAATTTAGGGTAGAAAAAAAGCCAGAAGTGGGCTTTGAATTTTTTTGGTACTTCTTCCTCATGTAAAACTCCTATTTAGTTAGTGCAAATTTGTTTGAGCATGAAATTTGGTATTTTGAATTCTGTATTAGCTAATTAAATAATCCTATTTTCAAGAAGGACTTGACCAATAGACACAAATCTTTATAATGTAATGTAGTGGTGTAAAACTAATCATTACTGGTCCAGAGAGTCTTGTGAGTCTGGATGGAACAAAATCATGAGAAAACAATGTGGGTTTGAATGGTGAGAACTACACTCTATTTCAGGAGCTTTTTTTTTTACCTCCACACCAACTTTTTTTTTTTTTTTTTTATTTTATTTATTTTTAGGCTTTATCTCATTTCCTAGTGTATATTTGGAAGGTTAAATAGGTGGATCAAGTATTTTGGTGGTGCTATTTCTTCCCAGTGTATTAAGCTGTGACATTCAAGCCACAGCAGAACAGCAAAGGAGCATTTGAGCATCTCTGTGTACATTAGCTTTGTGAGACATCAAAGCAGAAGGCTCACAATTAGGTCTGATCCCACCCATATTATTATTTTTTAAGATTATGTTGATACTGTTGTGAGTTAAACATAAAATATAAATTGGTTACAAAACATTTCTTAATGTTAAACTACCTCAGATTGCCTCAATTGGTGTAATTAGAGGCTGAATGTAATTTACATGTTGAACAGTAGAAAAATTCTTCCTTGTACTAACAAGGATACATTGAACAATGTCTCCAGCAAATTTCCTTCCCTTAACATCCTTTGCTTCTTAAGTTATTGTTTAATACACTTCCTAATCCTAAATTAGTGCTGGTAGTACATATTTAGTACTGTTTGGCATTGATGCACATTTTCTTCTGACTGACATACATGATAAGGAGATTTTAATTTCTGAAATGAACAATTACAGACTTGTTTTTCTGTTGAACTGAATATGCAAATAAGTATGAGGAAAATAGGCAATGCTCCCAGGAAAGCCTCTGATTTCCAAGTCCAGTCCAATTAGTAAAGAAGGAAGCTTTTTTACACAGCTTTTATCATGGTCTGTTTCACTGATCAGATAGAAACACTTGACAGAGATGGGACTGAATACTCTTCAGGTTGAAAGATAACTACATATTGAGTCAATCCATTATATTGATTACTGATTAATCTAGTACAGGTTTATAAATATCTTCACATCAAGACATCACATGTAACATGCTGAAAATTCAGAGATCTGCAGTGCTTTGAAGGTGCCCTAGAAAGGTAAACACTGAAAAACTTACTTTGTTAAATTAAAAAAAAAAGAAAAAATTGTCTTACCCATGCAATATTGTTCCTCTCTGTAGCTGTATCTGATAAGCAGCTGGAATATGCCTTCTGGAAATTAGCTGAAACACGTGGCAGCAATGGCTGCAGAGCTGTCTTTGAGATGGGCTTTACATGAATACAGAAAATCTCTGTTGGGAGCATAGAAAACATGGACAAAGAAAAAAGAGACAAAAATTTCAGGCAATCTCCACCCCAGGGCTCTTTCAATGTTTCATAGTCCAGTTCCTGTGTTTGAAAGCAGAACTATCCCATTACTTCGTTGGAAACATAAGATTTAACACAAGGCCATCAAGTAATGAAAGCCTGATGCTCTCCTTATAAGGAGCATTTTTATATGGGGTAGTAACTTCAGTGGCATTACACCTAGAATCCTAGAACCATGAAACCATTATGGTTTCATGGAGAAGACCTCCAAGATCGTAAATTCCAATCTTGGAAGGAATAACACCGTGCCCACTAAACCAGATTGTGAAGTGCCAATGACTACTTGTTTTTTGAACACTTCCAGGGATGGTGACTCCCGGGTAGCCTGTTCCAAGTCAAATAGGAAAGACTGTAAGGAGAATATGGCATGGGAGAATATGGCCTCTGAAGGAAGACCTTATAGAAAGTTTATTTGCTAAATGGTGATGTCACCTGTAACTGTATATACACCTTGGCTTTTATCACACTGTAGATCTTTAGGATTCAGGCCCTCTGAAGACTTTGGTAAGATGCATGTCAAGCGACTGCTAATTTATCAGCGCATACTTAGTAGTTTTATTCAGCCAAAATTAAGAACACTGAAAGTTATAATCACTGCCAACAGTACTATAAAACCCAAGGAAAAATACACAAGGTTAATGTCTTTAAACAATGTGAGCTTAAAGAGAAAATGGTAGAGAGCTGAGCAAAATAATCATAATCCATATTTGTCAGGTGCCTGCAGTTTTAATCAGCAAAAAAGAAAGTAGCCAGAGGTGCCCAGAGATTGCAGGGCAAAGCACAAGATTTCACCTTTTGCCATCTCTGTAAATTCTGTCTGCGCAGCTTCCACAACTGGCCCTCTATCCTCGACCCTTCACCCTCCTCTTGGTACCTAGTGTCAGCACCCCTGAAAACCCTATAGTTTAGGGAGGTGAGGCTCCCATAAGCTAGGTAAGCCTTCAGCAGGACTTAGTATTTGGTTTCTTTCAAAAGGAGCACTAGAGGACCATCTTACTACTGGTTGAGAGTGTCACATATAAATCTGAAGTCAACTGGTGATGATACAAAGGTCTATAACTGAAATCCATATCATATCATATCACATAACATAACATAACACAGCATAACGTAATGTAACGTAATGTAACATAACGTAACACATAACGTAACGTAATGTAACATAATGTAACGTAACACATAACATAACATAACATAACATAACATAACATAACATAACATAACATAACATAACATAACATAACATAACATAACA